>JAJOZX010008332.1:0-186395 GCA_023014485.1 Bathynomus jamesi
ATGCACGGTCTGAGGCTGTGCTCCAGGCCATGCTGTGCAGTGAGGTCGAGGAGGAGAGGAGGGAGGCAGTAATGAGGATACTGGAAATCAGAGGTGAAAGAGATGAGGATACACAGGTAGGAGACTGTAGTGTCAGACCCAGGAAGACTCCTGACATCAACCGAGATGCCACCAAACTCTTGGAGCTTATTGACTGGAACTCTGGCGTGACTGAGCCTCCTCTGACCTGCTCTCTCACCACTGCTGCAATCAAGGAGTTTCTGGATAGACCAATGGAAGTTCCTGCATGGCCCTCACACACACACAGTCAGTAGAGAGGTGTGTAAGGATGACAACTGAAGCAGCACAACATGTTTACTCACAAGAGAAGAGGGAGGCGTACATCAGTGACCAGGTGGGCAGTAGGGAGCTCATGTCCATGAACAAGAGCAAGGCGGACATGGCATCCTTGGCAAAGTTCAAGAAACGTATCTATATTTCTAAGTGTTAATATTGAAATACAATCAAAATGTCTTTAATTGTATGTAATGTATGTAAAATGTATTTATATACAATAAAAAAATACTTGCAAAAATTGCTGATTTTTCGTAAACTTCAACTTCAAATATAAGTAGCTAGGAGTGGTCAAATCTGGATTTTAAAGCCATATTTCGATTTAGCACATAAAAGTGCATCATTTAGTCACTAGTAGTCTTTGAAAATCTAAAGATTTCACTTTGCTCCCTAAAATTGACACACCCTAACGTTATAGCATAGATGATCACAGTAAACGACGCTAATGTAGGAGCGTTATGCAGTGTATTAAATTAAATATTTGCTTTATAACAAATCAGTGAAATAAAAATTTATTATTGGCAGTTTATGAATAATAAATACGTTCTACAACTCTTTATTCATTTAGACCCGTGGTTATTATGAATTTAGTTAGGGTTTTGACTAACACCTTTGAATCTCAACCTTATTTGTTTTCAGGAATGAAAATTGAATATTGGCGCATTATAAATAATAAATATGCTCTAGAAATGTTTATTCTCTTTAGGACAGTGACTATTACGAATTTAATTAATGTTTTCAAAACGGCTAACACAGATTTCTTAATTTGACACTGTAAACTCTTCTGCTTATTTCAGCACGATGGAGAATTACGCCGCTGAATGCAGTTTGACATTCACCTACTCGCAGACGGAGCGTGTCAAGAATTTGGTTAAGGATCTTGACAGAGACATTGTCGCACGTGTAACTGTCACACTGGGCAGGAAAACAAATTATATAAAAATATTTTATATTCACGAAAAAGGCAAAGCTTAATAAGTTAAGTTGCCCATAAATTTACATTTTCTTTAACTAGATAATCTCTAAATATTATAAGCTATAGTAATCTCCTACTCTACAGTATATTTAATAATAATTCTATAAAGTTGTACTTTAATTTATATATTAAGCCATCTTATGATGTTGACTATTTTACATAAGTATTTTAATAATTTTATAAACCCAAATTATATATCCATTTTTTTTATTCAAATTGGGCACCAGGGACTTGAAATTTTAATGAAAATTTTTGTTGTTGTTAACATTGTTGAAGAAAATACGTCCATCATTAGGAAAAGCAATTATTTAAATATTGTTATTCAGTTTATGAAACTATTGTAAACTAAAATTATTTTATCATTTTACTGAGTAATAAAACTTTTTAACTTCATTTTAGCTACGGTATACGAATAACAAATTCTGTTACTGTATATTGTGGAGTGAACTAAGAAAAAGCATTTTAGAAAAGTTTGAAATGTAAAAATATGAAAATTTAAAGTTTTCACATAATAGTAAAATTTATAAAGGGAATTCATTTTTTAAAATATAGGCAAAGAATCGGCATCAGTATCGGCACTTTTTCATGGAATCTGCATCGGCTAAATTTTGGAATCGGTACATCACTACTAGCAATATATATACTATATGACAGGAATTGAAACCTTTATTATCAAATGCTAAGCCCAAAGTCGCTGAAATTGCAATAAAATTCGCTTCCGACATAGAAGTTTTATGGAAAAAGCTTCAATACCAGTCATATCGCATACTAATCATCAGAATTTAATGAAGTCAACTAAGAGAGCTGGAACACCAAGTTTTGATTCTAAGTTGATGGACTTTGTCAATGAAACAAAATTGTTTGATGTAGCTGCATGATATTGTATTTCAATATCCTGCAAATGTGATGCAATTCGTCGAGTTCCACTTTTAGAAAGTGTTTTTAAACGACCAGCGTACACACAGAAATGGGCATTTGGAGGAATCGATCAAGTAATAAAAAAAAAAAACTGCAAACACATCATGAACGTAAATTAACTAGTCGACAAAAAATTTGTGCTCATGGAACAAGCTCAAGTAAGGCTGAAGCGCTTCAGAATTTATTCTCATTCGAAGCCGAAACTAATGACAATTCTTACAATTCGGAAAAAGAACCCACTTGAAAATCATATTTTACTGGAGTCATTGCATCTACATCTAAATCTCAGCAAATGAGAATTAGTATGCCTGCGTTGGCAAGAGGGAGCTCTTCTAAGATGTCTTCAAGTTTTCTGAACAAAATTAAAGTGGTTTTGTATTCCCTCCCTTATAAAATGTTTATACTGAATGTCAGTTTATACTGTACTACATATAAACAGTGGTGGGCACCGTTAACCAAAAAGTTAACTTCGATAACGATAATCCGTTAACCCCAATTTTTAACTCCAATAACGATAATCCGATAATTTTACTACAAAGTTAACGGAAGTTAACGATAATCCATTAACGATAACTATTTCTTTACTAACATTTTAAAAAATCAAGGAAAAAAGCTTTAAAACCCATAGAAAATGTTTATTTATGCAAAATCCAACAATAAATAGGTATTTAACTGTATTTTTATCAAGTTTTGCAACTTTTTTGCTTAATAACTTTTTTTTATTTTTAATAAAAAATGTACTGATTACATGTTTTGAAACCCTTGTAACCACTAACCATTAACTAAATTTTAATTTACCAGAGAATTATTATGGCGGGAACTGAAAGGTAAAATTAAATTTTAGGCACATTTATTAAAGACTATGACACAATGTGCTGGTTGCCCTTCAGAAAGACCAACTTCTCAAAGTTAGGCCCAACTGCTAGTCTTGACCTCTTGGGCCTCAGGATGTCCTTGCCGAGAGAGAAGAGTCGTTCCACTGCGGCAGAGGACGGAATTGGCAGACTGAAGTTATGGCGGTTTGAATTCATTCGCGGAGCGGTGATCTTCCGTGAATGACTCCTCGCAGTTAACGTGTTAACGGACTTTAACAGACTAAATATCGAGTTATCGGAAGTTAACTGGTCCGATAACGATAAATGGAAATTAACTTCCGTTAATAGTCCGTTAAAAAAAGTTAACTTCGTTAATTAACTGTTATCGGATTAACGCTTTAGTGCCCAACACTGCATATAAATAACTCAAAATAAGATCAGAATTTCTTAGAACTATTTTCATAGGCACAATACAACCATGGACTGTCGTTAGCCATTTTGAAAAATGGGTCAGGATGTGCAGTAACGAGCCCACTGTGCGTAATGTATTTGGTTCAACCCAGTTCTCTTTTTAAAGTAGATTTACTTTTTCCGGTTGGTGGCGGGCGGCGCTGAGCGCCTTTTGGTGGACGAAGGACGTAAAACGGGATAACCAACTAACATTTCTTGGACATGTTGTGGTAGATGATTGTTTAGTTATGGAAGGTTGGTTGGTTACGGACAGGAAAGTGCGTTCGTATTTTCGTAGTATTTTAAACTAATTTGTGTCTGGGAAGTTGCCGGCAAATAAGTCGCCTTGAATTATATTAGGGTGAAACTAAAATAAATATAAAAGGGGATAAAATTCTCCCGACGACCAAAAATTTTTGTTTGCATGTTCTGAATCACTACCTAAATTTTTAATTAAATCCTTCGCAGACTCGTACACCGAGAAGTTCATGACACATAATTTAATGTTGATGCAATTTAGTATACGTTTTTCACAAATGCATTTTCCTGATGATTTAAAACAGACTTTGAATAAATACTTAAGTACGAAATAGAGGACCAATTTGTTTAAGCTTGACATTTTAAGGTATACCTTTGATTTTAGGAAATTTTAAAACCTAATCGGGTATAAAAAATTACGAAAGAATAATCTCGTAAGTTCTTTTCCATCACAATTTTCTAAACTTTTGACAACACAAAGGAAAATATTTCCAACTTTAAATAAACTTTTCCAATTTTTTCATTCATATTTTAAAAGAATAACGTGCATGGGGCGGATTTTACGTCATTTTTGGGAGGAAGAGGGAGAAGGCGCTCAATTTGTAATATGATAAATAATAAATAAAGTAAAAAGAGAAAGGATCTGGCCACATGTAATAAAAATACGTACACAGTGATATATATTATATTATATATATATATATATATATATATATATGCAGTAAATCACAGAATAACACGTGATCTTATTAACAAGCAAACAACCACAGGAAAAAAGGAAAAAGAAACACGAAATCCGAGCGCTTTCGTGATATATTCACGTCTTCAAGGATCGAGACTTGGTGACGGCAAGCGGCGCGCAGCAAAACCCAGTTGTTCATCGTTCCACACAATAAAAGGAATTGGTTGGTAGATAAATGGGTACCCTGGGTAGCCTAATGTTTAAGATGCTGGGTTGCTGGCGGGGCGTGGTTCGGGGAGTGGCAAGCTAGACCTTCGTCAGAATGACCAATTCGGGCGGAAGCAAAATTAAGGTTAACCAACGTTATATATATATATCAACGGTGGCCAAACCCCAGCTCGCGACCCGCATGCGGCTCTCGAGGTTGTTAACTGCGGCTCGAGAGACAATTTTGGTTTTTATTGTATTTATCATAAAAGGCAAAATTCATAATACAAATATAATTTTTTTTTCACCTAATAAAAAAATATGAAAAAAAACAAGGAAAAATTGAATTGACAATAAAATGCGTCATGCGTACGACAATTTCTTTTGCGCGACAGGCACTAAGCGGGATAATTACGTAATTAACACCAATCGCCATTCACCAGTGTCCAGTACCCCTCGAGCTACCCTGCGGGCCGCGTGTAGTAACGAGTGAGTGTGTTTTAAAATTGGCTTCTTAGATCAAATAGTGACTATTTTTCTCAGCTATACAAGTGAAAGTTATACAAATGACTAAGCAGACAAAGTGTAAGAAACGGAAATATGAAGAAGAAAATAGAGTTTTTAAACAGGAGTGGGAGGAGAGCTTTGCCTTTACTGTTAAGGGTGGGAAACCTGTGTGTTTTATTTGCCACGTGGCACTCAATCACTTTAAAGCCAGTAACTTAAAGCATCATCATGAAACTAACCACAAAAATTTTATTAAAAAATTTCCTCCCAAATCAGAATTGCGGAAGACTAAGTTAACAATGTTGAAATCTAGCCTAGTTGCCCAACAAACTGTACTTTCATCATTGTGTAAGACAGCTGACTTAACTACTGAAGCTAGTTTTGTTATGGCATGGAATATTGCTCGTGCTCAACTTCCCTACAGTAGTGGAGAATTTGTGAAGAAGAATATTGCCGATGTTACTGCAATTCTCGCTGGTGATAACACAAAGCTTCGAGAACAAATAGCAAGTATTTATATTTCCAGCCACACTACAGAGAGACGTATTTCCCAGATCAGTGCTGAAATTACATGCTCGTTGCAGAGTGATTTGAAGAATTCTGTTGCACTCAGTTTGGCCCTCGATGAATCCACAGATATTAAAGATAGCCCTCATCTGGCGATATTTGTTTGTTATGTTACTGGCGATGGAAATGTGAAAGAAGAACTCTCGGACTTAATGACCCTAAGAGAAACCACCAGAGGGGTTGACATAAAGAACGCACTTGACGAGGCATTATCAAATGCTCAAGTACCATTGAATAAACTTGGCAGTGTTGCAACAGATGGAGCACCAGCTATGGTAGGACAAAATGTAGGCCTAGTTGGGCTCTTGACACGCGATCCCAAGTATCCTATGTGTCTCTTTATTCACTGTATCAGTCACCGTGGTGATTTGGTAAGCAAGTACTTTAGGTATGACAGTGTTATGAAATGTGTTCTAGAAATTGTGAATTTCATTCGTTCAAATGCAAAAACTCACCGAGCGTTTAGAAATTTTATCGAGGAGCTGGATCTTCAAGATAAGCCAGATGGCCTTTCGTTCTAATGTATTGTAAGGTGGTTATTAACTAGTAATCTCCTGAATAGGTTTGTTGCACTGTTGGAGCCTATCAATGATTTCTTGAAAGAAAATGGAAAGTCATATCCGCAACTAGAAGATCACGAATGGGTGCAGGATCTGATGTTTTTTACTGATGTAATACAACACCTTCAAAATCTAAATTTAGCACTTCAGGGAAAGGATAAAGTCATTTCTGACCTTACACAGACAGTTTTCAGTTTCCAGCATAAAATAAAGTTCTTCCAAAAAGATCTAGTAACAAAAAAATTTGACCACTTTCCCCACCTGAAAAACCGAGCAAACACTTTTCCTGATATTGAAATAAAAGATAGTAAATTGGAGGAATATAAAGGTAAATTAGAAGGACTAATTGATGATTTTCAGTTCAGGTTTGATGAACTAAAGAAGCTAAAGCCATGCTTCGAATTGTAAATCCTTTCCTGATTGATGTCGTCAACGATGGCTGTCCTGTTACCACACCTTTCGTTACGGAAGCTGCTTCAATACAAACAGAACTTTTGGAGCTACAGGAGGACGTGGGTTTAAAGTTGATACATAAAAGCTTGTCTGCAGTCGAGTTTTGGAAGCAAGTACCAGAAACAAAGTATCCTCACCTCAGGAAAACCAGTTTCCGACTTATCTCAGTTTTTGGGACAACTTATTGCTGTGAAGCACTCTTCTCGGTAATGAAGTTTATAAAGTCAAAACATCGTGCTGCCCTCACTAACGAACACCTGACTGAGCTTCTTCATACTGCCTTAACATCACATCAGCCAGACTTTAAAGCATTAACAGCCAAAATGAAGACCCAAACTAAGCCTTCTACAAGCAGTAATTAAACAATTTAAGAATGTGAGTATAACTATATGTGTATGTATATGTTTTTAATAATTAAATTCTTTTTAAAATATTTTGCGGCTCTCGTACATCCGAGAAACGTCGTATGTGGCTCTTGGGTCCAGGAGACTTGGCCACCCCTGATATATATATTCACTGACTAATGTTCAAAAACAAAACGAATGGAAATCGCAACATGGATGTTAGCAAAGCTAGAAGAAGATCCTGAGTTTTTAAAACACATCCACTTCACTGACAAGTGTTATGTACATTTGTCTAGGGAGATTAATGATCAAAACTTTTGGGTCGCTGTTGGGTGATATGGTGTAGTAGTCCCTACTTCTTTGAGAATGAAATTGGAAAAGCAGGAACGGTAACGCAAAATTCATATCGTCGGATGCTACAAGATTTCTATTTACTACAACTAATTAGTTTGTATAGTAAAAGGAATAACTGTATTACCCAAGATTCAGTGGTTTCAGCAGCATGGATCACCTCCACACACTGCTTGTGAAACTCGCAACTTTATGAGGAAACATTTTGCCGGGCGACTAATCTCCCTTCATGAATCAGTGAAATGGCTTCATACTCATCTAACCTCACACCCCGTGACTTTTTTTTTTGTGGGGTTACATAAAAGATAGGATATTTTCTACCAAGCCTAAGACACTTGAAAACCTAAAAATTAAAGTCTATGATGTAATCAACAATATCCCAGTTGATATTTTTTCAAAAATTATATCAAACATTTGTGTAAGGTTGAATGTTGTATGAGAAAAAATGGCGATTACACTGAACATGTTTAATTAAAGTTACAAGGAGTTACAATGGCAAGAGGAAGCCTCAAAGACCTTTCGGTCCACTCGGGGAAGTTCCTGTTATTAAACTGGTTAATTTTTTAACTATTCTTGCAGGAGTAGAAAATTGGATAGAAAACCATAAGGCTCTCTCCCAACCCTCCGCAATCTCCCCGCCATAAGCGGGTCCGGAAAAAGGCTTAAAAAATATTTTACCCTGGAAAAGTAACCAAAGAAATTTTACAGAAATTGAAGAATATATTAGCTAGCTCTACATTTACGCTATGCACACAGAGATCGTACACTAGATAGCACCACTCTGTAAACTAACCACTAATATACTCGTGCCAATCGCTCATCAACCACTTGGTATCGTTACAAAAACCTCGAACATATGGTTTTGATCTTATACAAAATATTTACAGCTCTATTTAGTGAGGTATCGGTCCAACAAAGACCTCATGACCCACTTCAGGCTAGCCTCAAAAAGATTAAGAGAAGTAGAGGTTAAACACTCCTTGTCTACACCGATGTACCCACAAAGCCATCACGCCGGCAGTGATAAAATGCTTCTAGAGGAAAGGGGTGGAAACAGGAATTAAGAACAGAAATCAGATTTCCCACACCATGACCTCACCCGTTACGTACATCCAGTCACTCAAGAGAAAGAAGAGGAAAAAAAGAAATCGTGACGGTATGCCATGCATTTTTTAAAAGTTTTTGTTCGTTATGAAATTGCTTTTCTAAAAAATGTTTTTTACTCTATTCTTAGCTATATTAACAAGGCAGGCAAGTGTATGAGCGTGGTTTCTGTAATTGGAAGGCTGTCTGCCAACTCTTCGAATATCGCCGAGTTTCAACTTTGGTCTCCCACCGTGAAAGGTGTTTATGCAGCAAGTGATATATTGAGTCGTTCATACTTCGCGGTGTTGTACTACCACAAGAGTAGAAAAAATTTCTTTCTGGCGAGGAGTATCAGTGGGAGGTCCCTTTATCTATCGCCGTGTATTTTTCCCTTATGGAGAGTGAGTGTTTCCTGGGTGATCACCCGTTGCTGTTACGGCGAATACAAGAGTTTCCCACTTAGAGGTGTTTATGAGGCAAGTGATCAGAAAATTAGTTGTTCGATGGCTGATCCTGGGATCACCTGAAGATCCGTCACCCCAGCCTTTTTTAATTAGCTTTATAAGGCTAACTAACGAAAATATCACGACCTAACCTAACCAATCGTCAAGGGCGTACACAGTTGACCTATCGCTTGGTTAGGTTAAGTCGTGATTTTTTCGTTAGTTAGCCTTATAAAGCTAACTAAAAAAGGCAGGGGTGACGAATCTTCAGGTGATCCTGATCCTGTTATATGGGGGCACAAGGCAACTAGAGAGGGGATGATTGAGTGTAAAAGTAAATGTTTAAATAAACTCTTGCGAGATTACTCGTACTATTTTCAAAACACTTATTTAATCGATTCTTAAATTATGTTATGAATGGAAACAGTCTTAAACCCTGAGTGTATTCAGAAATTTGTTCAGCCTATTTTTAACATATTTACACTTTGGCTTGAAACAACTTTCGAGGGAAGTTGGTTCCAGATATTAACTATTTTAGGAGCAGTGCCGGCCTTAGGGGTGTGCGAACCGTGCGGTCGCACAGGGCCCGCAACTTAGGGGAGCCCGAAAATTTCACAGAAATTTTCTTTTTTGTATATTTACAAACTTTATTTTGTGTATTTACTTTTGTTGAATATCCTAATTAAATTGAATTATCCTATTCCTAATTAAATATCCTAAGGCCGGCGCTGGTTGAAACCTCTTAATACTTTAAATATTTGATAATAATAAAGTAATAAGTAGTAATAATAGTAAAGGCTGTTGGTCTGTTGGTATTCTGTTACAGGTGCACTTGTATAGTTAAATTTTACTTGTTGTACTTGTTAACAATCTACTAAAATAAAATGATTAGCAATAAAAAACAATTTGACTTGTGTCATGGGGTGCCCGTAAAGTATACTCTGCACAGGGCCCGAAATATCTTAAGACCGGCGCTGTTAGGAGTATAGAAGAAATTATCGCAAATGAAGGTACTAAATGTTTTCAGTTCCAATTTAAAGCCATTATTTCTTGTCAGATTAGTATTAAATGAAAATCATTTACTGCAGTCTACCCTGTCTATTCCATTGAGCGTCTTCAAGCTTGAATAAGCTGATCGCGCAACCTCCTGGTCTATAAAGTAGACAGATTTAAGCGCGCTAATCTACATTCGTAGTTTTGAAGTCTTAAAGGAATCAATTTTGTGGCCCTTGCTTGTACCCTTTCTAACCTTTCTATAAAAGTTTTCAAAGCGTGCCGGCTTAATTTAATTTAAACTTGTGATGATTATAAACGTTAACTACTTTAAGTTGCGAGATGAGGTCGCAGAAAGCGTCGTGTGCTAGGTGTGGGGTTAATTGGTGGTATACTGATTTTAAAGATTACAATGGCGGTCCTATGGCGATTACCGAGAGATCGGTTTGTTCTTTTGAGAGTTGAGTGAAGAGATAGTGGATTTAAAACGTAGCGTACACGAGGTGACGGGAAGACTTGCAACGCTTGAAGAGGGCAGGGGTAGGCTTACAGTTGACGAAGGCCGAACCTATACTAACGTTGAAGACGTTAGTAGGTTGAAGGGTGAGGTTAGGAACCTAGTTTCTAGTATAGGTAGCTTATTGGGAAGGTTAGATAGAGTTGAGGAAGGAGTTAAGGTAGGCCCGAGATTAGTAGACGGGGAGGGATTTAGAGTAGTTAAAGGTGGAGCTAGGACACGTACGTTAGGTGATAGGAATCTCCCCCTATTGAGGTTTCGAACCCTTTCGCCCAGTTGGATAGGGATGTGAACGAGGGGGGAAACGATTTTAATTGGGGAATCCTTAGTGCGTCATATGGATGAGGAGTTCGTTAAAAGGAATCCAACAAAGATGAGGAGGGTCTGTCTACCAGGGGCTAGGGTTGACAGAATTAGAGACGAAGTAGATGGAATTGATGTTGCCTCCCGTCTCTCTCTGTTGGTGACGATGGTAGGGGGCAACGACTCGTATAGGCCCAATACGAGAGTACCTGACCTTTTGGAGAGATACAGAGGGTTAATTAGGTCGCTGAAGGAAAGGTCAGATAGGTCCTTAGCTCTAGGTATTACCCCTAGGCACGGTTTAGGTCTTAGTATTACGTCAAAAACAATATTTTTGAACACTAAGCTAGAAGAGATTTGTGCTGAGGAAAATGTACCCTTCGTAAAACTGCGGTCAGAATTTAGAGATCCTAGCCTTTATATAAAAGATGGGTGTGCATTTCAATTAAATTGGGAATGCTAGGCTAGGTAGGTTAATCGATGAGAACGTTCGAAAGCTGTATAGTAGGCCGGGTCGAAAAATTAAATTTGTGAATTTCCACATGCCTGTGTCCAAGAAATTTGTAGATGCACTATAAATGCTCAACAATGATTAAAAAAACTAAATTGATCAAGTTTTAGATTTTCCGCAAGTCCTCTGAAGATTGCAAGTAAAACGTAAAACAGTACAAAAAACTTTAAAACTTTTAAAAATTTATTTAAATACGTAAACTTTATTACTTATTTGGCAATTATGATTTTTCATTAAGATTTTCTTGTATTTTTTGTATTCTTGTTGCTATTAAGTTTTTTCTTGACTGTGTTTCGTCCTGAATATATATAATTTATATACACACAATTTTTCTTTTCAGAATTGATTATTTCAATAGTTAAATACGCGTTGTTACACTAACAGAGTGACTTTCCCAAATTATCCGAAATGGCTGAGGCCGTAAAAGTGAAAGCAACTATTGAAAAAATCACGAGTCCAGCTGTTTCCCTTTTTGGGAAAGCTGAGCTCAGTGGAAATCAACTTCTCCTATATGAAGACGGTTTAAAAGAATATTTACAAACAAGATATCTCTTACTTATAGCTAGTGAGGGGAAAAAAGAGCCAAATGCTAATGATGTGGCAAGAATAGTTGCATCAAAGGTAAAAGAGATCTAGAAAAGTGCATCAATTCCAACAATATCAAAACAGCAAATATTAGCCAGAGTAAAGGATTGTCATGAAAAATCTAAAAATATGATGAAGACTGGTAGAAAAAGGAAAGATTTTGAATCTAAACTGACCGCGTTCAAATAAAAAAATTAAAGGCTTTTTGATATTGCTATCTGCAAATGCCGTGATCTGTTTTCTTGCACTTGTGAAAAAGAGCTAAAAGTTCCTGCCATGGAATGTTCTTTCCTAATTGACCAAAGAGGTGCACGAAAAATGGCAATAGGCAGTATTGATTTATAGACAACGAAAAAACTGCAAATAAAATCTGAGCGTAAAGAACAAGAAAGAGCACGATTTTCTAAAAACATTGAAGATGGAGATATCAATAACCCATCCACTTCCAGGGAAGAGCCAATGGACTGGGATAACTTTCATACAATTCCTGATTCTGACACATCAACAGATACAGATAGAGAGCTTGATGATAATGATCACATTGAGGAAGGTATAAAGAAATCAGGTGAAGCACATAAGCTCACTCGCAAATTGCCTTCATTAGCAAAAACTTGTGACCGGAATATCAGACAGAGCTGGTGCAGCTGTTGCCTCTGCTGTTCTGGAAGATTTTGGTCTCATTACCTCTGAAGATTATCACAATGTTGTGGATAAGAATAAGGTGAGACAGCAGAGAAGAAGATCAGAGAGGAGTTGAGTAAATCAAGTGAAGAAAGTATAGAAACATTGTATATTGATGGAAGAAAGGACTTAACTAAAGCAAATACAGTATCTGTAAAGATGGGAGGTACTACAGTACAACAATTACTGAGGAACACATCACGCTTATAGTGGAACCAGAATCAAAATATCTTCGGCACTTCACTCCTGTGACTGGAAATTCAACTAACATTTCAAAGGGAGTGATAAAGTTTCTTAACAGTAACAATATTAAGGTAGACAATCTGAAGGTCATTGGATGTGATGGAACCAATGTAAACACTGGCATACATAATGGAATTATCAGGCAAATAGAGGTACACTACAATACTCCTTTTCATTGGTTCGTGTGTTTGCTGCATACCAATGAGCTACCTCTCCGCCATTTGTTTAATTATTTGGATGGTAAAACCAAAGGACCAAAAGCCCTCGCTGGAAATGTTGGCAAAAGTGTAATATGCCTTCTATTCCGAGGGATCTCGATCTAAGCCAAGATCAAAAGTATCTCAATGTTCCCAAAACCTTGAAAACCGCAACCCAGGTTCTTTGAACCATGCCAGATGGCTTACGACAGTCAACAGGATAGTTAGACTTTATGTTGCGACCAAAAAGCCGTCAGAAAACTTGAAAACTCTGACCGAATTCATTGTTCGCGTTTATGCTCCAACGTGGTTTAATATAAAGCGAAATCCTTACTATTACCAGGGACCAAGGCACCTCTGGTTTATGATATCTAGTTCAAGATACCTATCTGATGAGCATAAGGCAGTCATTGATCCTGTTATTGAAAGAGGGGCATATTTTGCTCACCCAGAAACTTTATTGGTCTCAATGTTATTTGATGAAAGGCAAGTGATGAGAGAATTAGCTTTCCGGCGCATTCTCTTAGCCAGGGAAAGTGTGTCCTCGGGCATTAGAGAACTTAGACGGCCTAAAATTAATTTCTTGGCAAGAGACTACACAGATTTAATTCGATTTGGAGACTACCCAAGACATGAACCACCTCTGACAAAAAGCTTGACAAACACCCAGTTAGAGCTTATCGTAAGGGGTGATGAAACTAACCCTCTATTGAAAAAGTACCCATGTTATTCACAAGCTGTGGAAAGACATGTCAAACTTGTAACAGAAGCATCAGCTTCTGTCTGTGGCCAGGAAAATAGAGATTTGAGTCAAAATGCGAATACAAATGCCAATAAACTACATATAAAAACTAATGGAAGTGAGGTTGGGCTGGGCATGGTGTGGAATTCGACCTACAGCCACCTCCTCGTGGTGAATTCTGGGTGATTTGCCTTGTAAACTATCATGACAAGTCAGCAAAGAGCTGTAGTTTACTATACGGAGTATCGGAAAAAATCACCAAAACTTTAAGTGACTTGTGGAACCTCAAAATATTTTTATAAAAGCTTGAAACTTTGTCATGATACTTCCTATGTAAGTACACAAACTTTCGTAATAGAGGGTGAATTAAACTTCCCCAAAAAATTTTTCAAGCAAACACGACCCGGCCTACTGTATAGGTCGAAGCCCTCTTTAAACGTTGTGGGTCCGGGGAACGCCGGCCCGACGTGAAAAATAGTTTAAAATGCCGATCTGTGATAAAAAATAATTTGAACGTCTTTTATTGTAACGCGCGTCCTATTAGAAATAAACTGAACGAATTTTAAGCGATAATTTATTCCAGGAACTACGATATAGTTGCTATAACTTTAACGTGGTTAAATACCGTGACTCGGGACTTGTTGGGGGAACTTGATATAGCGGGTTTTAAACGTTTTACTAATCATAGGTTATATAGGATTGGTGGCGGCGTTTTGTTGGACATTCGTAATTCCCTCAGAGCTATCGAAGTTAAGATAGACTTTCCGGCAGCAATTAATGCGATATGCGTCGAAGTCAGGGCGCTTGGCATTAGCTTTAATTTCGTTGTTGTTTATAGACCTCCCGTTCAACACTTCGTTACCTGTACTAGATTTTACACGCTTCTTGGTAACTTTATTAATAATTGGGATAGTATAATTGTCGGAGACTTTAACTGCCCTAACGTAGGGTTGCCAGACGTCCCGTATTTTACAGGACAGTCCCCATTTGATCCAAAAATCCCGCGTCAAAATCCCGCGTTCAAATGTCCCGCAAAAAATATTCTTTAAGCAAATTTTTTAGGGATGAATTGATTTAGAATTTCAATATTGTATAATAATTTCAATTTATTCACGATGTTTAATTGTTAAATATTATTGTAATAAAATTTTTCTAATTTTGTTTGTTGTAACCGTTGAAGAAATCTAGTTTCAATTTGAAAAACAATTTGGTCATAAAAAATCCTTAGAAAAAATTTTGTCCTGCATTGGGATTAGGGCATATCATACTCTGGGTTCAGGGTTGAAATTTTGGAAAAACAAAGTGGCTAATATGTATTCCTATGTAAAAATTAATTCTAAGATGGGTTTATTATTTGCAACGTTTCCGAAAAATCTCATTTTCATGGTCAAAATCGCGATTTTCTGATTTGAAGGCTGCCTAACGCAGCCTCAAGGCACCCAAACCAAAGCGCGCAGCTGTTCTGCATATGATTTAGTCTAAAAGCTGCTTTTCTGACCTCATCCTTGCTTTTTTGCGTGTTTCAACACCTCTGGGTGCTGAAAAAATGTTTAGATTTCACGTAAAACTTAAGAATTTTAAGTTTTTCTTCAAAGAATAGGCGCGGCTCACCAGCTCTACTCTGATCGAGTAGCGGGAGACTTGCCACCTCCATGTGTAGGTTTGCACGCCTGTTCTTCCTGGATCCCTGAAAAGCGTGGCCTCATAAGATCTATATATGATCTTATGAGGACTTTCAGCTCTTATGAGCATTAACGATGGCTTCAGCCTCTTCATCAGCCACTCGAACCTGAAAAGCTCTTAAGTATGTCCTGCTTCGATCTGAACACTGGGAGCATTTCTCGATGGTCTATCCTGGCTGGCTCTCACCCACCCATCTCTCCTCTCGTGACCGTACACAGTTTGGGAAGCAGTTGAGACCTCCTGTACAGCTCTCTCGTAGGACTGAGTATGAACAGAGAAAGCGTCCACTTTGAGTGGAGTTTTCCTGAGATCCTCGAGCTCAGTCAAGGTCATATTGCAGGTGAAAATAGGCTCGTAAATATTCTCTGATTCCCAGTTGATGAGATCCTCAGGTGAAGTGGCTTGCAGATTGACTTTGGGTTTTTTATGGGGCCTCACTGTCGTATCACCAAAGTCTCTTCCTTCTCTGATCTTCTCTATCTGGCTCACAGCAAAAGCTCTCTGATGCTCATCCTCACTGCACAGGAATGAAGCCAGGATATTCTCAGGATGTGCGTGGTAAGCTCCTCTTATCACTGCAGCAGAGATGATGTTCCTGACCTCGGTAGTCTGGTTCCTCAGCAGCCTCAGGCTTGAAAAAACGTGTGCAGGACCAAATTTGAGGTGGTGCTTCACTTTGATGTCGTAGTACATTTTCAAGTAGAAGTTAAGGCAGAACTTCACGAGGACCTCGAGCCTCCTCAACACCTCCCCCTTCAGTCCGTGCTCCCTCATCCACAACAGCAAGATGGCCTGTGCAGTAGTGAGCCACCTGGATTGGTTCAGAGGTCCGCACTTGAGACCAGCCAACTGTGGACTGAGACTTCCAGACTTGATGGCTTTGATCAGAAGATAGCAGTTGTGCTGCTCTTATGGAGAGAGATTTGACTATCTCTACTGGCAGCTCTATGATATCTTCAGTTCCTTCCACTGGTTTGAAGTTGAAGTTGACCTCAAGTTCATTCACTTTCTCAAGAAGTTTTCCAATAGGCCCACTGAAGCCTGACCGGGGAGTTACAGGGCTGTCCAGCTTGATGATTAAGTGCCTCAGGGGGAGCTCGTTCACATGGAGCTGACAGATCATCCAGTGGCACTTGCGACCCGCATCTTCTCCAATAGGGCTATGGCGCTTCCAGACCACCCCGTGTTGGTGTTGGTAGAGTCTCCTCCAATCATTACAAGGCTCTCGTCAGCTCCGTGATCCAGAAGCCACTCAAGCAGGCCCTGAGCGATCTTATGAGCAGGCTTTTCTCCTTCCTCAGGTTCCTCTGGAGTGAAATGGAAGAGGTACTTTCCTTGAGGCTCCCACGTGATAGTGTAATGCTCCGCGATCACTTTGTCAGGATGAAATCTCCCTGTCACTTCGTCATATTTCAACACCTTTGTGTTCCTATCCTGCTTGCCATCAAAGAATATCCCAGAGATCTCCTCCTCTGATCTCTGCGTGAGAGCTTCAACTGATGAGGACATTACTTCCTCCTTGGCCCTCCAGACTTTCATGCCATCTATGGCCAAGTAAGCCTTGTCTTTGGAAAGATGACCGGCCTTGATGAGGTCGTTCAGGAAGCCAGTGGCAACTGCTGCTGCCGGAACATTTGCCACCCTGTACCTCAAAGCTGCTGAAGCTGTCCCTTGGATATTCATGTAGTTTCGTGTAGCAGAAGTTGGAGTATCGGCAGGTACTTCAGCGGGAACGTCCATAGGAGCTTCAGTAGCCTCAGCATTGCCAGAGGCTTCTTTTGCAGCTTCTTCCAAGTGTGGCTCTTCGTCCTCCTCAAAGTCTTTCATGAGAAGCTCCTCATTAGTAGCCTCCTCTTTCTTCTTCCTCTTCACAGCAGAAGCTTCTTAGCCTCCTTCTTCTTCGCTGCTTTGATCTGTCTCCTGCTGTCTTCGAAGTCTACAGAAGACATCTGGATTCCTGAAGCTTCGGAAGTCTTCACTCTCTGGTAGTACAGCCACTGAAGGTCCAGTTTAGGAATCTTCACCTCCAAAGGACAGTTACAGTTCACATGGGCCTTGAGGGAGCATCCTGAGCATCCACTCCCCTCTGAGCCACACAAGAAGATCTGATGCTTGCAAACGCAGACTTCACAGAGTTTATCCAGATCAGCCATCCTCTTCTCCTGGGTAGCAGACTTAACTCTCCCGTTCACAACGTTTGTCATCTCCTTCCATTTCAACAAGATCTTATATGAGAGCGATTTTTCTGTGATTGTCACAGGCGGGGAGAACTTTACATTCGACTTCCTCCACTGAGTCATCACGAGTAAAGCCAGCTAGTCAGTCATCTCTCGGATTGGGTATTTAGACCTTTGGATATCATGAATGGGGAACTTTTCCTCCTGCAGACGAATCCCTCTCTGAAGAACGGCTCTCCAAGTCGGCACGTCGCTGGGAATGAATTCCTTCCCTTGGCCCACAACATCCGAGAGCTTTGAACCTGACATTTTCGTGGTTTGGGGGGAAGATTCGGCCATCACTTCTTGTCGGTGCTTATTCTCGCTCTTGTCCAATCTGTAACAAATTCATATCAGTATGTTTAGTGTTCTTTCGCCATAAATATAGACAAGGAATATAATTTTTGGTTATAATCAGGGTTGCCAACAGGCATTTTTTATTACCAAATTAACCTAAATTTGGTAATGAATATTTATTTTGGTAATAGAAAACTGAATTTGGCATTGGAAATTTAATTTAAAATTCGTAATAATGGTGTAACATAAGCTTAACCCTTTGTCATTCAGTACCATTTAATTTTAGCGTAGTTTCATTTTTTCACTTGGAATGTGCATAGGAGGTATATATAAGCATTTTTAGCAATCTTTTTTTTGTAAGAACATTTCTAAATGAAATAATTTATGTGTTCATTAGTCAACAAAGGTCTAATAAGGTAATTAGTGGGTGGTAGTTTAGTTAGTACTATATATATATATATATATATATATGCATTTAACTGCAATGACCACGCAGTATATAAATGAATAGAACGACATAATATTAAGGAACGTTTCTGCACACGCGGAAGAGAAATAACGAATAAATGAAAAATGAGGCGAACCGCCCGGGAATCGAACCCAAGGCCTTCCAATTGCCGGTTGGATGCGCTACCATTACACCACGGACCTCAATCATTCACAAATCGAAATTCTCCTACATAGGGCAGAGAAACCAATGCCCTGAGAGGGCACCCTCGCAAATCGTGAATATGTGCATTTAACTGCAATGACCACACAGTATATAAATGAATAGAAACGACATAATATTAAGGAACGTTTCTGCACACGCGGAAGAGAAATAACGAATAAATGAAAAATGAGGCGAACCGCCCGGGAATCGAACCCAAGGCCTTCCAATTGCCGGTTGGATGCGCTACCATTACACCACGGACCTCAATCATTCACAAGTCGAAATTCTCCTACATAGGGCAGAAACCAATGCCCTGAGAGGGCACCCTCGCAAATCGTGAATATGTGCATTTAACTGCAATGACCACGCAGATATAAATGAATAGAAACGACATAATATTAAGGAACGTTTCTGCACACGCGGAAGAGAAATAACGAATAAATGAAAAATGAGCGAACCGCCCGGAATCGAACCCAAGGCCTTCCAATTGCCGGTTGGATGCGCTACCATTACACCCGGACCTCAATCATTCACAAATCGAAATTCTCCTACATAGGGCAGAAACCAATGCCCTGAGAGGGCACCCTCGCAAATCGTGAATATGTGCATTTAACTGCAATGACCACACAGTATATAAATGAATAGAAACGACATAATATTAAGGAACGTTCTGCACACGCGGAAGAGAAATAACGAATAAATGAAAAATGAGGCGAACCGCCCGGGAATCGAACCCAAGGCCTTCCAATTGCACATATTCACGATTTGCGAGGGTGCCCTCTCAGGGCATTGGTTTCTGCCCTATGTAGGAGAATTTCGATTTGTGAATGATTGAGGTCCGTGGTGTAATGGTAGCGCATCCAACCGGCAATTGGAAGGCCTTGGGTTCGATTCCAGGGCGGTTCGCCTCATTTTTCATTTATTCGTTATTTCTCTTCCGCGTGTGCAGAAACGTTCCTTAATATTATGTCGTTTCTATTCATTTATATACTGCGTGGTCATTGCAGTTAAATGCACATATTCACGATTTGCGAGGGTGCCCTCTCAGGGCATTGGTTTCTGCCCTATGTAGGAGAATTTCGATTTGTGAATGATTGAGGTCCGTGGTGTAATGGTAGCGCATCCAACCGGCAATTGGAAGGCCTTGGGTTCGATTCCCGGGCGGTTCGCCTCATTTTTCATTTATTCGTTATTTCTCTTCCGCGTGTGCAGAAACGTTCCTTAATATTATGTCGTTTCTATTCATATATTATATATATATATATATCTATGGGAATGAACTCAGAATGGTCCCTGAGTTTTTTATGATACATACAGACAGTGCATGGAACAAGGAACTCTTCTGGGATAATTAAATCCACTATAGCCCGAATAAGTAATGGTAAATGACAAATACCATAGTTTTTCTTTTTCATGATGCTAGCCCGACGTGGGCAACGGGTCACTCGCAAAGAGGTCCCATAAATATAGCTTCCCTCACCAGCTATCTGCAAAGCAGACTGGATCCAGCTTTGGGACATGGATCTAGGGTTTAAAGCAGCCTAGCCCTGCTACATTTAGAACCTCAATATAAGCAAAAGACTCGCTGCCTTCACGTCAGATTGAATACATCAAAGAAAAAGGGGTAACTATTATATTTTTAGCCAAAAACCAAAACTTCATGATGCTATCTGCAAATCAGACAGGATCCAGCGAGTCTTTTGCTTATATTGAGGTTCTAAATGTAGCAGGGCTAGGCTGCTTTAAACCCTAGATCCATGTCCCAAAGCTGGATCCTGTCTGCTTTGCAGATAGCTGGTGAGGGATGCTATATTTATGGGACCTCTTTGCGAGTGAGCCGTTGCCCACGTCGGGCTAGCATCATGAAAAAGAAAAACTATGGTATTTGTCATTTACCATTACTTATTCGGGCTATAGTGGATTTAATTATCCCAGAAGAGTTCCTTGTTCCATGCACTGTCTGTGTGTATCATAAAAAACTGAGGGACCATCTGAGTTCATTCCCATCTTGAAACGGACATGTTATGTGCCTTGAAAAGTGGACGTTCAATTCTACCAGTTGAGGTTTAAGTTTTGGTTTTTGGCTAAAAATATAATAGTTACCCCTTTTTCTTTGATGTATTCAATCTGACGTGAAGGCAGCGAGTCTTTTGCTTATATTGAGGTTCTAAATGTAGCAGGGCTAGGCTGCTTTAAACCCTAGATCCATGTCCCAAAGCTGGATCCTGTCTGCTTTGCAGATAGCTGGTGAGGGAAGCTATATTTATGGGACCTCTTTGCGTGACCGTTGCCCACGTCGGGCTAGCATCAGAAAAAGAAAAACTATGGTATTTGTCATTTACCATTACTTATTCGGGCTATAGTGGATTTAATTATCCCAGAAGAGTTCTTGTTCCATGCACTCTCTGTGTGTATATATATATAATATATATATATATATATATATATATATATATATATATATATATATATAACAGTACATAAAAACAGTCGTAATGAAAAATTCATTTCATGTATCCAATTGGACACACGTGTTATCATTGATTGAAATTTACCCTATAAAAACATTGTGTCCATTTCGAAACAAACTTTGAATAAAGTCTTTTCTTCGCAGTTATTAAAAATATTACTTAAACAAAGTAAACAGGGAACTTCCTTAATACTTCTAGAATGAAATTATAGTCAAAACAAATATAATAATGGTAATTAAACTTAGGAAAATTACAAAAAACACTTACCGAAAAAAATGGCGTCCACTTACTTGTACTTCACAATTATAACTGGCGCAATAGCTCAGAGCCATCTATTGAGAGAATGTTGAACTTCGCCTTCTGCGTCCAAATGGTTACAAAGATTCAAATGGAGTAGAATTTTGTTTTTATGTATGTATGTATGTATGTATGTATGTATTAAACCTGTGTAAGAGTTAAGCAAAGTTAATGTGTCTAAATGGCAACAAATTACGACAAAGGGTTAAAAATATGAGGTTGTGTTCAATTGAATATTTGGTATTTCAACACAGAACAGAAAACCGCAATTTTGAACATGATAACGCGATTTTTGGGAAAAGTTGCAGAAAAGAAACCCTCTTAGAATTAAATTTTACACAAAAAAACATATTAGCCAGAGTGAAATTCGGACTCGAAAAAGTATGATATGCCCTAATTTGCATTTGAAAAATCTGGCAACCCTATCCTAACGTTAATTACGAGACTTTTACTGGTAATGATGAGGGTTTGAGACTGATTGAGTTCATGAAGATAATTTTTTACGACGGATGGTTACTGAACCAACGCGCGCTGACAATATTTTAGACGTGGTGATGAAGAACGACGAAAATATAGTAGAGGGTTTGGAAGTTGGTGAGAGTTTGGAATGTCGTGATCACCAAAATATTAGGTTTAAGCTATTGATAGAAAACAGTAAGGATAGTAACATAATAGAAGTCCCTGATTTTCTTTGGGATAATTTTGATAGTTTTGCGGTCAGGATGAGAGTAGTGGACTGGGATAATTTATTTATGGGTATGAAGCAAATTTTCATTGGGAGGCGTTTAAAGAAAGTTTTATGAATATCGAAAGGGAGTTTATTCCTCGTAGGCCTAAGTGCGCTAGAAATCATGGTAGGCCCAAGTGGTGGACGACGGAAATAGGAGAGTTCATAAACGAGCATAACCGAGCGTATAGACTAAATAAGCGCAATGGCACGGTAGCTAATTTAATAGATCTATCGAGCTTAGACGTCAGGTTAAAAGATCTGTTAGGAATGCTAAGCATAATTTTGAAATACTTGTGGCTGCGGATAGTAAACATAATCCGAAAAAGTTTTTTGACTTCGTCAATAATCGTAAACCGATAAAAGATAACATAGATCCTCTAGTGGACGCTAACGGCACTTTGGCTTCCGATGCTTAGGCAATAGCGGGTATTTTTAACAACTTTTTTGCGACAGTTTTTACCATAGAAGACGTAAATAATGTCCCCGACGTGGACGATATCGTTCCATTTAGTAGCGAGAGTATTTTGAGTGAAATAACTGTTTACGGGGGTGAGATTGCGCATTATATCGATAAGCTAAAAGTTAGCAAGGCTCCATCCGCTGACGCGCTTTATCCCAGACATTTGAAAGATTTGAAAGACGTTGTCGTAGGCCCATTAACAAAAATTTTTAATAAGTCACTGGAAGCGGAGATTATTCCTGAAGACTTCAAATTAGCTAACGTTACGCTCATTTTTAAAAAAGGCCACCGTACAATAGCTAGCAATTATAGGCCTATTAGCTTAACGTCAACTGTCGGTAAACTTTTGGAATCCATAGTTAGGGATCGTATCGTCGATCACTTAGAAAGTCGCGATTTGATTAATAGTAGTCAGCAGGGGTTTCGACGGCATAGATCTTGTTTAACTAATTTGTTTGAATTTTATAACAAAATAGTGCGCGAATACGATTGGCATAGAGCGGCTGACGTTATTTATTTAGACTTTAAAAAAACGTTCGATTCAGTTCGGCATAGAAGATTAATTGCGAAGGTTAAAGCGCACGGTATACGCGGTCACGTAGCTTACTAGTTAGAGGAATGGCTTCTTGCCATGAAAAAGAGGGTCGTTGTTAATGGTAGTGAATCAGGGTGGTTGGATGTAGGTAGCGGTGTCCCACAGGGTTCAGTATTAGGCCCATTGCTATTCGTAATTTACATTAACGACATAGATGTAGGATTCACTCGTAACGTGCCAAAATTCGCGAACGATACTAAAATAGGCGGTAAAGTTCTTAACATGGACGACAGAAACAGGCTCGAAGACGATGTAAATAGGATTATAGCGTGGACGGCTAAATGGCAGATGCAATTTAACGTAGACAAATGTAAAGTTTTGCATAAAGTTCTCGTAACAATAATTACACGTACACGATGGATGATAGACAGTTAGTGAGCGTTGACGAGGAAGTAGATTTAGGCGTAGGCATATCTAAGGACTTTAAAGTTAGGAACCAGTGCCTGGAGTCTTGCGCAAAAGCTAATAGGATGTTAGGCTTCATAGTGCGTAATTTCGAATTTAAATCGAAGAATATTATATTGCCCCTTTACAAGTCCCTAGTCACGCCTCACTTCGAGCATGCCGTTCAGTTTTGGTGCCCGTATTTGCGTGAGAATATTGATAGAGTGGAAAGGGTTCAGCGACGCGCCACAACACTAATTCCATCACTCCGCAACAAGTCTTACGAAGATAGGATTAAAGAGTTAGACTTACATTCACTCGAGACTAGGAGATTAAGTGGGGAGTTTAGTGAAGTTTTCAAAATCGTTAATAAAATCGATAACGTAAATTTTGACAAATTGTTCATTTTCAATAATAGCAATATTCGTAATAACGGATTTAAATTACGTGAAAGACGTTTCAACTTTCATTACTAACATTGCTAAAAAAAATTTTACGTTTAAAGTAATTGATAAATGGAATAATCTTCCTGCGTCCGTCGTGAACTCTACCAGCGTTAATATTTAAAAACCGTTTTGGTAGGCATTTTAAAAATATTAACGTCGTTTAAAATAATAAAACAATTAGCAACAGGAACTCTGGGGGTGATAGTCGGAGTTTGAGTCTGTTGACGATCGATGCTTGCTTGTGACATCCCAGCATATGAAAAAAATTAGACTAACACGAACTTAGATGTAGCTCGTAGCGTAAACTAACTCACTTTTTGTTATTCTCTTCAGTTTTTTTTGTTCTTTTCTCATCCTCTCTTTACTTGCGTGTCTGTAGTTTGCATGGTATGAGTGTTTTTTTCAGTTAAGACTGTTTGCATGGTTCGTAAGCGTTCTTATTTTACTTCTTTTCATCTTTCACCCCTTTCCTATTCTCTTCGACTATTTTTCCGACTTGTCTGCAGTGGCCGGCGGATGATGATGGAGAGTCTTTCTCTCTCTTTTTCTGAATGAATGTTAACACACGAATGATAGGTTTTGCTACTTACTTAACCCCTTATTCTCTTCTTTTAACCCCTATTCTCTTTTAACCCCCTACTCTCTTCTTTCTCTCGGGCTAACCTCAGAGTGGATCTTAGGGTCTTTGTTAGCCTTAGCTTCTGTAGATCTGTAGATCCTTCCTCGGGGACGGAGACCTGGACAAAATACTGGAATTGAGGTCTAACTAGTGAATTGTAGAGAGACATTACACTCTCCTTGTTTCTAAATTGGAACTTTCTTTTAATATAACCTAGTATTTTTACGGCCCTCTTTTCGACTTCTGCACAGTGCTTTGACGGTTTGAGATCATTACTTATATAACTTCTAAATCTTAAGTCTTTAACTACAACCACTTGGTGGCGAAATTCCTCCCCAAGAGAAAGTAATCGGTCTTCCGGTTCTTGTAACCTATGTGCATTACCTTACATTTGTGCAAGTTGAATGGCATCTACCAAGAAGCAGACCATTCACCCAACGTATCAAAATCATATTGAAACGTTCTTACGCCCTCTTCTTAACCTAACTTCCTAATTTTCTTAGTTCCTAATTTGGTATTGTCTGCAAAGAAACTACTTAGGTGCCCAAAGTCTATATCGTTAATATAGATGATAAAAAGTAAAGAACCCAGAACGGAGCCCTGTGGAACCACCACTGGTGACGTGAGCCCATTCCGAAGCCATTCCATTTATAACCAGTCTCTGCTTTCTATCTCTTAACCAATGTTAAATTCAGTTAGAAACGAACCTGGTAATTCCTGGTCCTCTAACTTCAGTCATCAATTTCGCGTGAAGGATTTTATCAAGTGTTTTGCGAAATTCGAGATACACTATATCTACACTAGTTGTGTCATATAAAGTATACATATCTTGAGAAAATTCTAACAGGTTTGTTAGGCAAAATTTATGTCGCCTGAATTCATGTTGAGAATAAAAAATTAAATTGTTTGATTCGAGGTGATACGAGATACCTTCTGTAATGATAGATTCGAACAGTTTGCCGACAACTGATGTTAAACTGATCAGGCAGTAATTGCAAGGATTTTTCCCGTTCTCCTTTTTAAAGATGGTGTTACATTTGCTAATTTCCAGTCTGTTGGAACTTTCCCTAATTCGAATGATTGTTTGAATATGGCTACTAAATCATCAACAATATTGTGGCTAACTTCTTGTACTCTTCTTGTACTCTTGGAAGAAATTCAGGACTTGGTGATTTGACATATTCATCTTGTCGCTGTTGTACCTCATATTTCGTAAACCTTATGGTCTCTAAAGGATTGTCACGGTCATACATAATCTGGGGATTTGTTACTTCACTTAAGTCTTCTACTTTGAAGACTAACGAAGAACTCGTTCAGCGTATATTTTTAATTGGCTTTCTGTTGTCACCATGGGCAAAAATCTCTTTAGAGTTAACTTTACAGAGTGAGGCAACTCTAACTTCTTCGTCACATTTAACTGATCTAATTGAGGATTTAACTCTCCGACGAAGGTTTTTAGAATTTTCTGAATTAGTCTGGTTGAACAGCTAGTTAAGTAGTTTGTAAGCTCTATTTCTTTCCGTAACAGCACTGCTAGTTTTACTGTTAAACCATTTCGGCGTCTTGGGTGACAAGGAGGGAACTATTTTAGCGGGTACAAATGTGTCCTGTAGTATTCTAAACTGATCCCTGTATGAGCTCCAGAAAACACACATCCACACTAATAAGAACACTTCAAGAGTGTCCAAACAACTTCGGAGAGATCCAACCTTTTGTACGTCTTTTCTCGAGTACTAATTAGAACCCTGAGGTCAAACCTGAAATTAGAACCTATTCCAAAGATGTTTTTTCTGCCCTGTCTGGGTACAACTCTAGGAAGGCGTACGGTCCCGAGGGTGTTCCTCTTGTTGTTCTTAAGAACTGTGATTCTGTGCTGACACCCTGTCTAGGCAAACTCTTCCATCTTTGTCTCTCATCTGGTACTTTTCCTTCCTACTGGAAGTTTGCTTTCATTCATCATGTCCTAAATAAGAGTGACCACTCTCAACCCTCCAAATATCGTCAAATTGCTTTGATTTCTTGCCTTTCTAAAAGTTTTTGAATCTATCCTTAACAGGAAGATTCTTGAACACCTCTCTTCGCACAATCTTCTTTCAGATCGTCAATATGGGTTCCGCAAGGGGCACTCTACTCTGACTCTTGGTTATCCTCCTTTCGGGATTTCGGTGAAACTTTGCTATTGCATTTTGATAGAGTCTGGCACAAATCTTTAATTTTCAAACTGCCCTCCTTCGGTTTCTATCCTTCTATCTGTCCCTTCTTTTCTGATTTCCTTTCTGGCCGATCCATAGCTGCGGATGTAGATGACCACTGTTCTTCTACAGCTATTAACAGTGGTGTTTCTCAGGGTTCTGTCCTGTCACCCACTCTTTTCCTTTTATTTATCACTGTTCTTTTAACTCTCACTTCCTGTCCTATTCACTCCTATGCCATAATTCCACTCGACTTCTCCACCCGCTTCCCAAAGGGTCTGTCTCAACATTCACTCCATGATTCGCGTAGGACGTCTATGGGACACCTGACGTCTGATCTCTCTGCTATCTGATTGGGGCAGAGAAAACGTTGTGGCTTTCACTGTCTCAAAAACTCGTGACTTCATCTCTCTCCTCGTCACAATCTTCCACGCGACTGTCCCCTTACCTTCAACAACACAACTCAATCCTTCCTCTTTTGTTAACATTCTTGGTTTCCTTTTCTCATGAACTTTCCTGGAAAGATCACATATACTCTCTTTCCAAAACAGCTCTAAGAGGTTAGGTGTGATTTACCGTCTCCGCAGTTTCTCTGTACAGGGGTCTTGTTCGCTCCTGTATGGAGTATGCTTCTCATGTGTGGTGTGGCTCAACCCACACAGCCGTATTTGACTGGGTGGAATCAAAGGCTTTTCGTCTCATCAATTCCTCACCTCTCACTCACTGTCTTCAATCTCTCTCTCTTCGCCGCAATGTTGCCTCACTCTCTCTTTACTATCGCTATTATAACGGACACTGTTCTTCTGAACTTTCTAAATGCATGTCGTCTCCTTCAAGAAAAGGACGCAGCACCAGACTTTCTACTCTCATTCCTTTTATGTCGAACTCTCTAACGTATGGGTTAATCAGTATTTTCCATCTTTCATCTACTCAACCGGTCAACTTTGGAACAATCTTATTCAATCCATCTTTCCCCCTGTTTATGACCTCCAATTTTTCAAACGCAGTGTCCAGGCATCTCGAAAACCTTAGACATTGATTTTGGCTCTCTCCTCCTTATATGGAGAAAGTGGCGCTTTGGCGGGCATTCGCCCTTGTCCCCTCCTTCCTGCATAGAAGAAAACCTAATGAAATTGTGATCGCTGTTACTCAAAGTTTCACCAATCGTCAGGTTAGAGACTAGGTCATCTTTGCTCATGAATATGAGGCCTAGTTTACCATTAGCCCTAGTAAGACTGTCAACCCACTGACTTAAATTATCTGCAAATTCTAATAGTTTTGAGCCCTCAGTATTAGCAGTTTTGTTTTCCAATTTATGTTACCGCAGTTAAAATCACCAAAAATTACACAAACATTATTCATTGATCTGCTTAATTAATTATACAAGTTTATATTCTTATCATCGGGGAAGTAAGGTGGCTTGTATACTAGAAATAGATGCACTGTTTTATTATTGAAATTTAGTTCAATTCCAATAATTTCATGAGCAGAAACAATATTAATATTTACCAGTAGCGGATCTAGAATTTTCGAAAAGTGTGGGGGGGGGAGGTACCTTCACATATGTAAAAATTGCGCCAAAATAATGTTAAATTATATATAAATATAATTACATACACTAGAATTAAAATACCTATGTTAACCCTTTAAGCACCAACAGGCAAATTTTTAGCGTTTACTAAAATGTAGTTAAAGACCAGGTTTATGGTAATAAATATTGGAACTAATTTGATTGACGTTATTTAATCATCTTTCAAATATTACCTGAATCAGTCATTTAGAGAGGAAGATCGTGACTGTAAATACTACGCAAAGGGTTTAACAAGCACATTAACCTTGTGTCTACAAATGCTTACAACCATTAATAAATGAATATGTAAAGCTGGAAAGCATAATTTAATTGAGTATAATTGCATCCCATTTATCTTGAAGTTTTACAGGTTAAAAATATATTTATAGGTTTGGGTTATTCTAAATTCTTCATTGATAAAGCTTATTTCGGCGCTACGAGATCTTTCTTTCCTCCCAAAACTAGGAACCAGGATGAAGACGTTTCAAAGGGCTTTCCTCACTCTTGCCACAGCAGATTAAGTTGGTCTCCAGTGGGCCAAATAAATTCTTCGTTCATCCGTCATCCCATTACAAAAGCCTCCAACAATTCTGGCGTAGTTTATGAAATCGCTTGTGGAGGCTGCCCTAAAAAATACTGTACACCGGAGACAATTCTCAGAGAAGGATTATTTCCCACAAACGTGACCCGAGATCGGGTAATACTTATAATACCTTGGTTCAGCACAGGAAACATCAATCATATTTTTAACTTCCAGGATTCTAAACCCATCATGAAGGTCATGGACCAGGAACAAAGACAAATATACGAGGTATTTTATATTTTAGGAGAAAACACTATTTCAAATATTAAGCTGTCCTACAGTATGGATAGCTTTATTTTTAACATTTTAAAATATTTTAGGGCAATTTCGGGTCGTGACCGGCTGCCAGATGTAGAGGATTGATTTTTACTTAAATATTTCTTATTTCGAATGTTTGAAATCTGGGCAATATTTTGCCTTTGCCTACTGCTAGATGTACGACAGCCACCATATCTGTCCGTGATTATGCTGTCACAATCATTTTATCGTCAGCTCTTCCGCAGGACGGAAGTTTTATAACTTTAGACATTTTAACTAGTTTATGGATTTGAAAAGGGCTTGGTTGTGACCGGCCGAAATTAATTAGCCTCTTTAAATACTTTTATAATTTTTTCCCTGCGGGTTTTTGGGATATATTGGGGTAAATGCAATCCAAGTTTAAATATATATATGCTATTCTAGATCTCCGCCCATTTTGTCTATCTTTTATGACGTGTCTATGTCGTCACTATATTTTAACCAATCCGGAATACAGAGGCCTCCAGCTGCCTCAGATGACCTTGGAGGCCGACGCCACATAGCCTATCTTCTTTCCCGGCCTCAGTTACCCCTATCCCACAAGTCAAATCTAGCAGGCCATAAGAAAAAAAATTCGCAGGCAGTTCGACCATCACAATTATTAGTATACTGTAGATAAGTTTCCATTATAATTACTGCAAGTGTATATGAACAGCTACCACAATACAACTTTTTATATACTAGTGAATTTGAACCAAAAATAGACATTACACAACCAACCTCCACACTCCCTCATTCGCCCTTTTTACCCACCAGTCTTCTTTCTATTACGCTTACTGATCATCATAATACTCATCCTTTTTAGATGTTTTTCGCTTCTATCCTCAACCTGTTTTGTTCTTCACATCCCCAGTTTGTGATTGGTGAGAATGTTTTGGAAACAGTAGACAATGATACTCCAGCTTTAGCAAAGTGTTGCCTTCTTTATGGAAACAAATTTTGAACCTATTCTTTTATGAAATTTCTTTATTTGGAGCCATTATACCATCTTATTTGTAGAAAATATTAGAAGAGACGTTTTGTTTTAAAGTTTAACAAAAAATATTCTTAAAGAAACTTGCGATTAACACGAGGATATAAACATGCGAGTCATTAAGTCTATAAAACGTATTACATCAAACAATAGTATATTTACCAGTAAAGAATCTGACCCTCAAAATTAGGAAAATCAATAAAAACTAGGTGTACTGATTCATCGGCATTGGCAGAATCGGCCAAATTTAGCCGATTCTCTTTCTGATTATTTGAAATTTAAATTTAATTACAAAAAATCTATATTTACAGAAAATTGAACACCAAAAAACACTGATAATTTATACCCATTTCAAAGTGTAATAATTATATAAAAATATTTTGCATTCACAAAAATTGCAACGCATAAGTTATCCATAATTTTACATTTTCGACTAGCTAATGTCTAATTACATATAAACTATTGTTGTACCCGTTGTGGTAATTATTTGGCAAAGGTCCCGGCGCAGTTCGAACACCACAATACATTTTGCTGGTAGTATTTGATGTGCTTTGTTCAAATGAACCAAAACGAAGTTATGAAACAATCAAGTTTTCATAAGTTGTGTTCATTTGCTCAAGAAATGAAGGTCAGATTTGAATGAAGCATATCAAATACAATCAGAAAAATGTATTGTGGTGTTTGGCTTTGTTCCCAATCCTGCCTTTACTTCCAAATTGATGACGCTTACCTCGGAACTGGGGCCACAAAACGTTCTGACAGTCAGGTTTAGCTCCGGTGGACAGCCGTTCCAATTACCAGGAATTCAGTTTCCCAACCGAACTTAAGCGCACTTCCACATTCCAGATTTGAAGCCTATTGGAACAATGAGAGATAAATACTCCAAAAATGCACGTACAACTCGATATCTCAAGTTCTTGCAGTAAACAATTTCAACTACTGTATATCTTACCTCGTATAGAGGCTTCAATACTTGCACTATAAGCAATGTTCAGACACTACTGTACCCTGTACAATAATCACAATTATAAGTTATTTTCAAATTATGTTTTATATTAAAAGAAAAACAAATTAAATATTAATCATAATTCAACATAATTATTTACATATTAATAACAAAAAATATACATTAACATAAAAGTACATTCAAGAAAATTACCTTAAGTGACCACCTAGTCTCACACTCCATCTATCGCTCGCATTCAACTTTCACAATGACCCTACCATACCAAACTCTCACTCTTACATTGTTATGTAATTATAATTGGTTGTGCAATGTCTATTTCTGGTTCAAATTCACTAGTATATAAAAAGTTGCATTATAGTAGCTGTTCATGTAGACTTGCAGTAATCATAGTGGAACCTTATTACTGTATAAGACTAGTAAACTACATGGAGTCCAATGCTGTATACGATCATATTAATTGTTTATCGTTATGAACAGAGACATTACAATATAATTACCTCTATGTCAATGAATGCACATTCAATTGTCCTTTAGATATATATGTCTGTGTTATATGTTGTTGGACTCGGTTGTCCCCCCCAGGTCCGGCGCCAGCCTATTTGGCGCCCTTAGCAGGACTGCAGCAGGCGCCCCCACCCGCCTCCCACTTCACGATTGAGTTTGCCCACAAAGTAATCAAGGTACCATATTGAAGAAACTATTTGCCTTACACTGATCTATTTTAATTTGCTAATACATACATTTATTATAAAATTATAAAATCATTTCACAGTTCAAGAAAGTGTCATGACCAATCAAAACAGCGAGTAAAGCGAGGCATATGTAGTAACAAATCAGAACGCTCAAAAGTGCTAAAATATGCGTGCAAAAAGGACATATCTACTGTTTTTTCCAAGCAAGAAGGGCATATGTCACATAAAAACAGTTATTCGCTTATTGACGACTCCCGGAACTCATATTAAGCCGTAAATAAGCCGAGTCGCTTATTGACGACTCCCGTCTGTGCGCGCAACATTTTTAATCGCTTATTTACGACTCCCGTCCCTAAAGGGTTAAAGGTCGTGATAGTGAAAGTTCTATAATGACCCAATAAGATGAATAAGTTAATTATGTAAATATCAGTCAAGCTAAACTGGTGTACATACGTCGTACAACCTTTCATCATTTGTCTATGCTTCTCATTCCTTCATTATTTTTTTCATGTTGTTCTTACATAATACTATCGGACGTGCACAGGGCGGGAGGTGCTGGCGCCCCCCAGATCTTTGGCGCCCTTAGCATTTACTAACCTCGCCTAATGGAAGCGGCGGCCCTGGACTCCCCCCTCCACCCCACCTTCCACCAGTTGGGGTACCTAGACTATCACTGCGGCGTTGCCACATGTACGGAGTCGCCTGTGAGGCGAGGAACATTATATATGCGGGCAACTGTACAAAATATAAGGACGAATATAACTGAAATATTTCTCTGTACGAATACTTATGAGAGCCACTGTAGTTCCACAATCGTTTTGGCCGTTGTTCTTTTAATGTGATGTTGTTCTGCCATTGTCTTTGCCACTGTTATAGCATTCAATAAGTCTTTGTCTGTCTTCTGTGGATATATGGTTATATTTACGAGGAGGCGTTCTGACGTTCTAGTTCATTCACCTTGGAAAAACTGGTTAATAGAGTATTTTAATCTCCAAAAAAGCTCAAATTACACCCATTCGCTTTGGACTGGTCGAGGTTGCAGAGCATGGCTGGTTGACGTAGGTGTGTTATTGTTAACCTTGGTTTGCTTTCGCCCGAATTGTTCATTTTAACGAAGGTCAAGCTTTCCACAATGCTTTAGATCTACAGTTTACCGTGAAATCCGAACCATACCCCACCAGCAGCCTAGCGTCTTAACCACTAGGCTACCCAGGGTACACATTTATGTACCAACCAATTTCTTTTAGTGTTTTCAAAGTGGGTAACAAACGTTGCAATTTGCACACTTAAGTTGATTATCATATATATATACACACAGAGCCGTAGCTAGGAGTGGGCAGGAGTGGCAGCTGCCCAGGGCGCAGCTGGTTGGAGGGCGCACTCCGAGCGTTAAGCAGACTTCCACAGAAGAAAGCATTAATTAAAGAAAAAATCGGCTATTTCCTTCAACTTCCGCTCCGACCAATCGGACGAAAGATTAGAAAATAAAAATATTAAAACGAGTTTCAATTGGTCAAAATTATTACTCGTTGACTCAAAGCTAAAATAAAGGAAGACCTTCCATTGCCAGGCGAAATAGGCATAGTAATAAAGCGATTTGACCTCAAAAGTCCTAATATCATGCATAAATATGCTTCATCAGTCAAAAACCTATTATGTTGTTAGCAATAGCTATTTTTCTCTTAATTATTCTTCCTTTTAGAGATTTCAGCGATTTTTAAGGAAGTTACTTGCGAATTTTTGGTAAAACTGTCTGACAACCCTGCGTCCACTGGGCAGTAGCACCGTGTGAGGTTTGCCTGACTTTGTACCTTGTCAAAACTGGTCAAAATCAATAAGTTTGTCTTAAAAAACGGTAAGTCACTTTGCCAAGTGAAAATGGTTTCTCAAGAACTAAAATCTCTTAGGCTAAGAATTACATTGAAATTTATCTGCAGAAACATCATGGACTTTCAGTCTAGTACGAATAATAATGGCCTGACGTTGTAAATTATATGGCCCATATGACGCAACAAACTTACGCACACACTATGCAGCATAAAATCAATGGCGGCCATATTGGATAAACCTGCCTTCCTTTCTTATTTCAGAAATTTCATCTTTAATAGGCTTTTGTATGCACGCTGCTGGAAAGAACATTAGAAAAATAAGTTTCTACTACCCCATAGAGTTGTTTTGAATATAAATCCTTTTGCCTAGTGGTTTCTTGTGCGGCAAAATCTACAAAATAAGACGTAATTTTATAGTTAATTTCTAAAAATTTAGTTTAGTTACAGCTGGTATTTAGTTTTCTCTGATTTCTTTCAGATAAAAGAAAATCTAATTTAATTTCAGGGTAACTTTATCTTTACAACAAAGCCATGCATATGTTTCAATATCTTTTTACAAAATATTTGTAATGAAAATTTTTTACTTTCTAAGGAAATCAATTAATAATTAAAACAGTTAGGCTACGAAAGATAAAGGAAAAGACAGATGCATTGTACATTAGCACTTTTAGATCATGTTACAACAATAGTGAATGTGTGTCAATATTAGTTTTTAAGTGTGAAAAGACACTCTTTGGAAGTGAATTTGAGAGAATTTCGATGTTTAATTCTATGAAATAAATGGGAAAAGACAAACTCAATGCATATTAACACTTTTAAGATCGTGTCATAAACTAGTGAATGTGTGTCAATGTCAGTTTTAAGTGTGAAAAGACACTCTCTGGGAATGAAATGAGATAATCTTAACGTTTCTCGGTCAGTTGTAATTTTTCTTTCTCAGATTTAAAATTTCAAACCCATAAACATGAGTATGAAAGTCCTTCGGAAGCTGAATATCATAAGAGAAAAAAATAGGCAGGCTGTGCAAGAGAAAATGTCTAAGAAATGGGTTAAGTGGCTTATACATAAAACTTCCTTAGATGAAAATATAAATAACAGAAAATATAAATATTGTGTACGGTAAAATATATTCCAGTCAAATTCTGAGGATGGTGAACTAGACAGTGGTAAACACAAAGATACTGAAAGAAATATATTCGATATTAATTTAGATAACGGAAAACAGAAAGAAACTGAATCAAATGTATTCGATGCACATTTACATGACAGTAATACCTCTCAGATCAATCTTAATGACCCATTGATTTGGCCAGTAATGAATGACAAAGTTAGGTGCTATTTGATATGTGAAGGACCTGAGTTTGGTCGGGATGCAGATTTTAGAATCAGAGTGTGGATGGCAGACGTTTTCTCTCAGACTAGTTTAAAAAGGTTCTGCCCAAGGAGAAGTTCGAACGTGAGTGCCTACTTTACTCGAAAAGTCAGAAGTCCTTGTTTTGCTTTCCTTGTGTTATTTTTAGGAAGTTGACTCAAGCCACACCTAAAATTGCACATCCAAAGAGAGGCCTTTCTGATTGGAAACATTTGCACCCAAGCATTCCAGAACACGAGAATTCACAACATCGTGAAAACTTCTTTAAATGGAAGGACCTAGAACGGAGATTAAAAAGTGGGAATACAATAGATTCTGGCCTAGAACAACATTCACTATTAGAAAAGGAAAAATGGCGTTGCATTCTTAAAACCGTAATAGAAGTTGTTTTATTTTGTGCAAAAAATAACCTTCCACACCACAGTCCTGAGGACCAGGACTGTGGGGTATTTATGAGTGCAGTTGACCTTATCAATAAACATGACCACACAATAAAGTCCCACATTGAAATCATAAGAAAGGAAGTTTATCTTACTTTTCACCTGACAAAATGAAGTAATGACTTGCTATCGATGACTGTTCGCAAAGAGATTGTATCTAGAATCAAGCAGTCTAAATATTACTCTGTGATATTTGACTGTACTCCAGATGTTTCTTATAGAGAACAAATGATCCAAGTAATCAGGTATGTGACTTTGAATAATGGGAAATACGAGATTGAGAAAGTTTCCTAGGTTTTATTGAATCTCATGAGAAAACAGGAGAAGGTATTGCTAATGAAATTAAACTAATCTAGAAAGGAGGGTTTAATTATACCAGACATGCGAGGTCGGGTTATGATAACGGACCGACCATGAGTGGCAAATACAAAGGAGTGGGGCCAGGATACAGAAACTAAATAGTTCAGCAGTATTTGTTCCCTGCATAGCTCATTCCCTTAATTTAGTTGGAGTTCACGCTGCCATCTGTAACCTTCTATGATAAGCTCCTTTGGAACAGTTGAAAGGCTATTTACATTTTTTTTCTAGTTCAACAATTCGGTGTCGTGTTTTAATAAAAAATTTTAAAATAAGTTTAAAAAGCACTCAAATACAAGATGGTCTTCAAAGGCTGTACGTTCTGTATGCAAGCAGTTACCTGATATTGTACAGGCATTGGAAGAAAAATTACTCTTTCTACAAAACGTTCAAACTGCTTCAACAGCTGAAAGTCTTCTTGCTCAAATTAACTATGAATTTGTTTTCTGTTAATGTTGTGGACGACATATTAGGTAAAACTGATCGAGTCAATAAAGCCCTTCAGCATAAAGCTTTGTCATTGATAAAGCAGAGAGACTTGTTGAAGGCATCTTCTGTACATTAAAAAATCTTCGAGGACTGATCTAGGAACATTAGGTTCGAAGCAACAAAGTTAGCTGAAGAGATGAGCATTACTCCTGTATTATGGAAAGAGGGGAAGAGACTAGACAATATTTCACCAGAGCAAATTTTAAAGCAGAATGCTACACAGTCCTTGATAAAGTCATGGCAGAATTCGAAAAGCGGTTTGAATGTTTGAAGACAATAATTTCAGAGTTTCACTTTTTAAGTCCAACTCAGATTTGTAGTATGGACATTTCAAATTTGAGAAAATGTGTTAAAGAGTTAGTTATTAAATATCACAAAGATTTAGATCACATTGAATTTCAGTCTGAAATAGAAAGTTTTTAATTGGAAGTATCTATAATGCTTCAGGAACCTACAAATGCTACTCCTCTAACTCTTCTGAATACTATCCATGAGTGGTGTCTTACAGCCTCATACCCAAATACTGAAGTTACTTTGCATATATTCTTAACGCTTCCTGTCACAGTTGCCACAGCTGAACGCAGTTTCAGCAAACTGAAACTAATCAAGAATTATTTAAGATCAACAATGAGTCAGCAACGCCTAACAGGACTGGCTATTTTGTCCATTGAATATCCAATTGCAAGCACCCTCGATTACAATGTTTAATTGATAACTTCGCTCTGTTAAAGCTAGGAAAGTAAAATTTTACCTAAAAATTTCTTCATCCAAGAAAATAGTCTGAAGCAGAGATTGAGTTATCTGCTATTTGTTTTTCTTTCATTTAAATAGCTAATCATATCATGAGTAAAGCTATTTTTGATTTGTGACTGAATATCCAACTGCAAACACCTTCGATTATAATTATTTGGTCGATAATTTTGTATCTGCTACAGCCAGGAAAGTAATTATTTTACTAATTTTTTTACCAAAGAAAATTATTTGAAGTACGGTAGAAATATAGTAATTAACCATGTTTAGCACCACTTAAATAAACTTAATTATGAATAAAGCTGTTTTTTGTTAGCAATGAAGCAACTCTTTCCATTTTCTCCCAAATCTGTTGTTCTTCCCCAATTGAATCAAAATAGTTGAATCAATATATATATATATATATATATATATATATATATGTATATATATATATATATATATATATATATTATATATATATATATATATATGTATGCCTGGCTACGGCTCTGTATATATATATATATATAATATATATATATATATATATATATGTATATGTATGGGAAACTTACCCCTCACCAGGATTCGAATCCATGCCCTCTGACTCGGAGACACGGGCGTTGACCACTCAGCTACGAAAGTAGTAGTTCTGTTCAATAAATAATGTAGCAATTTTGAATTACAAGTGTTTGGATTATTATCAAACATAATCGCAAGTGTCAGTTACATAGCGTTCTGTCATTTAGTTTCCTTCATAATGTCTAAGAAAATACTACTTTGTTTATTTATGCTGCATACAAGTATACATGCATAGAGTTTGCATGTTTGTCATATCCATTTTGTCGATGGTCTGTCAAAAACATCGATGCGTTGACGAAATGAAATAAATGTTGTCGAAATCATTCAGGGTTTGTTCTGTTGCATTTGCAAAAAACTTTATTTTCAACTATTGACACGTATAGGTTGTTATAAGACATCAAAATCTTTGGTTTGGTGTGGAGGCCCACCCGATTCTTCCGTCAAGGTCTCAAAAATACTTACGGGCGGCCTTCCTTGTATTATCTGATGCTGATTTCCTTGATCACTCTAGCGCAGCGCTGTCCAACTTGCGGCCCGCGGAATGGACTTTTGCCAAATTTCATTTCTGAATTTTCTTCCCTATTTTGTCATTTCTAGTAGGGAGAACAACATTCAGCAGGTTCCTAAGTCGTATTAACCAACAGTGTATGATTATAGGCAACATCTTGGCCGCGCTTTATAGAAGTAGGACAGCACTGCTCTAGTGCATTATTTAAAGAGCTAAAACTACTAAAGCTCAATGATGTAATCAAATTGGCACAATTTATTTTTATTGACAAGTGTAAGAACAAAATCATTAATTTACAATGGGTAAATAGATATTTTGTAACTCGTCAAGAAATCCACTTGTATCAGACCAGAAATAGATCAAAGCATGTTATATCTCAATTTAGATTGTCTTCATCTCAAAAACTACCCATTTTCACTGGATTGAAACTATGGAATAATTTAAATGCTGCTAGAAAAATATTGTGAATGTAATTCGTGTGAAATCAAGTTGAAATCCCGATTAATAATGGCACACTAACAAAAATGTAGGATAATGTTCATTACTGTTGTTTATTAATTTCTCGTGTGTAATCTAGTATTAAAGACCCATTTCTTGTGATTGTTCAGTTCTTATCTCTCATGTATAATATCAATTTCTTTGTATGGTATTGGTATAATACCTTCAATAATGACCTTGCATTTGTCATATTGATAATGATAATTTAAGATTAATACATACTTTAACTATTAATAATACTTATTTATTTATTTATTTATTTATTTATTATTAATTAATAATAACTATCTGTTTTATTTTTAATAAGAGCCCAGTAAAGCCTAAAGCTTAAGGGCCAAATAAAATAAATAGTTCAGCTTCACAATTATTTATGTCATTGTAAATTGTAAAATCAATGTATTTATTTTATTATTATTAAAGGTTATTCAAAGGTTATTCAACGCATAAATAACGATAATAAAAATTTCTGGAAATTTGTTAAGAATCAAACGGGTGTCAAAAATGTCCTCCCTCCGACAATCGATGGGGTGTCGGGGGAGGATGAAATTACAAAGCTGTGGAAAAACCACTACTCTAACATTCTTAATAGTGTGAGTAGGGATAATCTCAAGATAGATTGCAGCGAAACGATTGTGGGAGGGACAAGGGAAAATATTTTGATATCATTTTCTGAAGTAAAGAGGTTAATTAAAGAGTTAAAGACTGGTTCTGCGTCAGGAGTAGATGACTTATCGAATGAGCACTTAAAATATGCAAATGACGTAGTATGTCTGCATATATCATTGCTCCTATCAGCCATGCTTCCTCATAGCTATATCCCTGCAGAGTTCATGAGGGTATATATCTTGCCCCTGGTCAAAAATAAGTACGGAGACATTCTATCCAGCAATAATTACAGGCCTATTGCTGTCGCTTCCTGCTTCTCGAAACTACTAGAAAAACTCTTGTTACTCCGATTAAATGATTTCCTATGGACATCTAATCAGTTTGGCTTTAAAAGGTCCCACTCAACTGACCTGTGTATCTATGTACTTAAAGAAACAATATCTAAATACATTGACAGTAATTCAACCATTTATAGCTGTTTTCTTGATATAAGTAAGGCATATGATAGGGTGAACCACAATATTTTATTTGCAAAACTAGAAGACAGGAAGGTTCCTATGTACATATTAAATTTATTGAAATTTTGGTATTCCCACCAATCTTTCACTGTTAGGTGGGGCAATGTACTATCCGAGTGTTTTGGCTCCTCTTGCGGGGTGAGACAAGGCTCCTTGCTCTCCCCTATGCTGTTTAATGTGTATATTGACGGATTAATTGCTTCACTTAATGAGGCAACAGTAGGATGTTGTATAGATAACACAAGGATAAATAACTTAGTTTATGCCGATGATATGGTGTTAAGAAGTCCCTCTGTTAAAGGTCTGGATCGGCTACTAAATGTCTGCGAAGTGTATTCGCAGAAACATGATATTCTTTTTAATGTTACAAAAACTAAGGTTATGCAATTTCATCCTAAAAGCTGTAATCAGCCAGCTGATATAAGGTTTAAAATGAATGGTGAAGTAATTGAGGAAGTACAAGAGTTTAAGTATTTGGGTCAAACTATTACCTGCTCCTTGAGTGATGACTCGGATATAAGAAAACAATCTCGAAGCCTGTGTGCTAAAGCGAATATGATCATAAGGAACTTTCGTTTCTGTACAAGTGAAGCTAAAGACACACTCTTTCGTACTTTCTGCAGTAATATATACGGTCAGCAACTCTGGGTGAATTCTAAAAAAGGTTCTGGCAGAACCCTAAATTTGCTGTACAACAGGTCTTTTAGACTCTTACATAAATTAACCCCGAGATGCTCAGCTTCGCAAATGTTTGCTACCCGCAATGTCCCGAGCTTCCCGGAGGTAACAAGACGTGCTCAACACAGTCTAATGCAAAGAAATAAAAAATCAACCAACCCGATCATCCAAGCTATCCTTGAGTCCTGCCATTTATCCTCTAAGCTATGGACTTCTTGGTACGAAAACGTCTGTCTGTAGCTCCACTTAACTTCGACAGTGCAGTATTATTTCTAATCAATTGTGTATATTTCTATCCTTAGTATATGAACTGTCATTGTATTAATAATATTTGTCATATGGACTATAGTCTGCCAATAAACCTTTTCATTTTCATTTTCATTTTCATTCAATTCAATTATAACAACCGCTCAAATTATCTTAAGCTGTTCTTTTACCGTACATGAAATATTTTTTGACATTTCAATTGACAATTTTGGTTGATTTCTCTTTCGTGATTTTATTTCGCAAACGGAACTTTCAGGAAACCTCTCTTGTAAATAATTCCAGCGTTAAGTTTCGAATATGTTAAAGGAAGGTGGATTTTGTATGTATAAACTCCGCCTGAATTTATTAACATACTAATCATCAACTCTCTTGTAATTGTAACAGTGTTCTAGCCTCCAATTTAGCACTGAAAGAACCAAGGAACTTCCCCACCTCTTCCCCTTCCGGGAGCCAAAGTGAAACTTCCCTGGGCGACAGGAGGGTTCATGGAGAGAAAACATATTTCTCTACTTACTTTTTCTGATAAGGACACAAGATACATTTGCGGTCAGACGACTACGGGTAACTCGGTATCGTTCATTTATATAACGAAATGTTTACTTCGGGCTATTATTCGTTTCCATGTTTTGGTTCATTAGTTTACACAATGTGTTCCCCGGAACCCTGCATGGGGTTCCACGAGAGGTCTTGAGGGGCTTCGCGAACAATATTGGGTAATGTGAAAATTTCAATTTTCGAGCGACCCGTAGTTTTGAAATGAACATTTGAATATTTCAAATAATTTACTATGTACTTGCAATGAATTTTCACATGATTAGATGCTACTTTAAAAATTTAGCTGACCGCCTCATGTTTTGGTCTTTTTCCATGAAAAAGAGGGAGAACACGCGTTAACCATATTTCAAACTCAACACTATTTTAGGGCAGGGTTCCGCACCGTTGGTTAAAATTTGAAACGGTTCCTTGATCTTAAAAGTTTGAAAACCGCTGGAAGACAACAACGGACTTTTAGTGAAAAAAGAGACCTGGGATAGAATCATGCGGATGGCGTGACTTTCTGGGAAAAATTCTTGACCCAAAATGTCTCGATATTTCAAGCTCTTCTGCTTGAAATCGAGGGATATGCTGAAGAGGCTAGTCTGCCGATAACCCAGAAAAACAAATAGTTATATACTACTGATCGCCAGCGTAAGGAGTTCAGTGGGTAACACCGCTTCCGATTGATAGAAATGAAGACACTAACATTCATGACGTAACAAAATTCATCGATTATAAAAACTGAAGACGAACAATTAACTTTTAAATCTCTTAATTTTCTGTTCTTAACATTTTTTAATGAATTACCGTTCACGCGAAAATCCTCAGAATTAAAATGATCTCATTGGCTCTGTTATTAGAGTTCGATTCGTCCCAAATCAAATCTTGGATAAATAATAATTAAATTCTAATCCACAACTTTAGACATGCGCCTTAATCTTCTTATTTACAGTAAGGTCATAGTTTTAGTTAAAAAAGAAATACATGCATTATATATATATATATATATATATATATATATATACATATATATATATATATATATACACACATTTAACTGCAATGACCACGCAGTATATTAATGTATAGAAACGACGTAAGTATAGAGGAGTGTTCTGCACACGAGGAAGAGAAATAACGAACAAATGAAAAATGAGGTAACCGCCCGGGAATCGAACCAGGATCTTCCGATTGCCGGTCAGATATGCTATCCACTACACCACGGGCCTCGATACTGTATATATTATTATATATATATATATATATAATATATATATATATACACATATATATATATTTTACACACAGACCGTGCATGGAACAAGGAACTCTTCTGGGAAAATTAAATCCCTATAGATCTAATAAGTAATGTTAAATGACAAATACTATAGTTTTTCTTTTTCATGGTGTTTAAAAAGTGGACACTAAATTCAGTCGACGCTCAGGAAGTTAGAAATGAAGTCACAGATAGAAGGATAGAAACCGAAGGAGGGTACTTTGGAAATTAAAGATTTGTGCCAGACTTTATCAAAAGCTTTCGATATATCTCGTCCAATAGTAAAAGTTTCATCGAAATCCCCCAAGGAGGATGACCAAGAGTCAGAGAGATATGTAAGAAGATCGCCAGTAGAGCGTCCCTTGCGGAACCCATATTGACGATCTGAAAGAATAATGTAAGAAAAGAAGTGTTTAAGAATCTTCTTATTAAGGATAGATTCAAAAACTTTAGAAAGACAAGAAATCAAAGCAATTAACCGATAGTTGGAGGGGTGAGAGCTGTAACCATTTTTTGGAAGAGGCTGAATGAAAGCAAACTTTCAGCCGGAAGAAAAGTACCAGATGAAAGATAAGACGAAAGAGTTTGCCTAGACAGTGTCAGCACAGAATCACAGTTCTTAAGAACAACAGGAGGAACACCATCAGGACCGTATACCTTCCTAGAGTTGAGCTTAGATAGGGCAGAAAAAACAACTTTGAAGAGATTCTAATTTCAGACATAATAAAGTCAGAGGGCGTAGAATATGGAGGAACAGCATCGGAATCGTCCATTGTTGAGTTCGAGGCGAAAGTTTGAGTGAAGAGTCATCTTTGTGAGGAGGAGAAGAGACGGCAACTGGGCATCGGACTGGAAAGAGGAGGGAAAGAAAAGTAAAGTTGTTTGAGTGGTTCTTAGTTGGATGTCAGAAAGAGCGAGAAGAATTAGAATTGGATGAGTTTTATGAAGGAATTTTTGGCGGCGAGTTGAAGAACAGATTTTGCACGATTCCGGCCAGAAACATAAGCTGAGTGAGAGTCAAGAGTTGGATGGCGACTATACCTTCTGAAAGACTCCTCTCTGTACGGATAGCATTAGAACAAGCAAACTTTTAACCAAGGTTTTTTCGCATTCGTAGCAGGAATAGAATATGGAATTTACGCCTCCTTGTACCTCCGTGATGCGCTCAGTAGACTCGGTAGTGTCCCGGTCACGAAAGCAGTAATAATTCCATGGGAAGTCACAGCAGTACTGTCTAAGGGCCTTCCAATCAGCGGCGCCAAAGTGCCAAAGGCGTCTCCGTTTGGGAGGATCCAAAAGCCGAATTGGAGCGATAGTACAGGAAACAGATATAAGATTGTGGTCGGAAAAACTCAACGGAGAAAATATTTTGACAGAATAAAAAGGATGAGAGGTGAGAAATAAATCCAGAATGTTGGGGATACGAGTAAGGCGCTGTAAAATCTGCTCTTGATCATTCAGAATAAAAAAGTTGTAAGCCAGTTCATCAGGGATGTTAGTGAAATGGGAGGAAATCCAAAAGTCGTGGTGAATATTGAGATCTAAAATGGAGATTTCAGCAAAAGGAGAGTGGGATAGAATGTATTCCACTTTGGAAGAGGGGATTGAAGAATTTTGGATAGTCAGTAGAATTGGAGAAAAGTAGAGAGCGCGGATGTATTTAGTTTGAAATTGGCATGTATGCCGTACCCATAGGGTGTAGAATTCTCGAGTTTGGAAATACGATAACATGTTTGCTTTATATACAAAAATAAATGAGGTTACTATGTTTTAAATGAAATGGGCTGGACCTGTAAATCAAAATAACTTTTTATGAGGTAGTTTTAGTCGCTTTATTCAAATTTGTCGTTCATTTTTTGTGCAAACTATTGTAGAAAATAATAATAATAATAATAATATAAATATCTATATATTTAGTGTATTTGTAGTCGGGGGTGGTATGACATCATGTTACTCTGCGACTTAATTAGTTTGTTGGTTTCTGTTCTGGCTATATTTTTTTCTAATTGGATTCAGTTTGGTGGTGTTTGTGATAGAATTATGACGTGCCGTTCGTGTGGTTTCGAATTTGAGAACTTGATTCGTCATGTGCCCTAGATGAAGACAAAGCATTGGATGTTTTTATCAATTACGGCGTTATTCTCTCATCCTTAATTTGCCCGAAATGTGACAGTGAGTGCCTAATACGAAAAGATCAGAAGATATTTAGGTGAAATAACCAATATTAACCTGTTAGGTCAATTGAATGCCCGGTTAGGTTTAATTGAATGCCGGGTTAGGTCACTGAATGCCCGGTTAGGTCAACTGAATGCCTGGTTAGGTTAATTGAATGCCCGGTTAGGTCAACTGTACGCCCTTGATGATTGGTTAGGTTAAGTCGTGATATTTTCGTTAGTTTAAACGAAAATGACGAGAGCAAACTTTTCTGGTTAATTTTTAGGTGTTTTGTTCGAATATGACCTTCATTTCTTGTGCAAATGAATAGAAATACAGTTGTCATTGCATGGCCCAAACACGTATTTCTGTTCATTTGCACAAAAAATGAAGGTTATATTTGAACAGAGCACACCAAAATACACTAGAAAAATGTATTTTTTATTTCAACTTCAGGCCATATCATTTGCGACATAATTACCATAAATATAATAATAACAATAGACTAATAATACGACGTGAGATTATGAGCTTTACGTCCATTACTTCTTAACATCTCTAAACGGTTGGTAAAAAGTATTAAATTGATGTTTTATCTAGTTAGCCACAGAACAGCACTCACACCTCTCCTACATCAATTAATATTTTCTATGAATGAGTCTTCAACGTCTCCACAGAATTTGGTTCCGAATGAATCCTACCCACACGAAAATGATCCTTTTAAGCACAATAAATTGCCTACTCATTACGAAAGTCTTTACATCATCTATTCAGGAAGGAAGGTATTCGTTCAACTACTAGCCAGACACACCTAAAAACTGTACGCGACAGGGTTGATGGTGGTTGTGGGGGGGATCCACACCTGATTATGGAAAGAAGTGAGAGCCCCTCTTGCAGAGTGGTGAGGACAATGAATGTATTTGGCTTCGGTAGCCGAGTAAACAGACTTTACCCCGATACTTTACCAATACTAACATATATTTTGTAACTCCTTACCACTATAAAAGTTATAATTTTGTTAGTTGTTCAAAGACAGAGAGAGAGAGAGACAGATAGACAGACAGCATAGAGATTGTTAAATATAGTTTATATCAATATATACTCGTGTATATACATGTAGCGGTCAGACAAAGAAATTCCTTTTCCCCGCCATTCTCAAACAGCATGGAATCAAAACAAAGGCTATACACGTGGGCATGAAACAGGCCCACACAGGAAACACAGATGCTGTGGTATTTCCCGAAGAGACCACCAGAGGACGTCACCAAAGCCTATAAAATGCAGATTCTTCCTCAAATCATCCTCACTCCTCACTTGCTATTTTCTCTTCTGCGTTTTCACGTCTCACTCTGAGCACCTTCGTCAGTAGCACCAATCGTCAAGCCACTCGTCAAGGCTCGCTGTTCCTTGAAGGCTCCGGTCGAGCCTACACGAAGTCAATCATCAAGTAAGGCTCTCTACAATCTCACTCCGCTCGTTACTTTCTCCTCGTGAATCTACTTTCTCCACCTAGCGCCGTTTTCGACCTCAGCCGGCCTCAGTCCCAAGTCACACTTCAACTATACAAGAACGAAGCAACACTTGAGGCGACTCTACAATTCCATCCTGCAAGAAAGAACATCACTGCTGTAGGCGTTCCGTTGGCCTCTTACCACAAGTCTCAACCGGCTGTCAACATTCATCCTGTCGCCGGCAAGGACAACCTGACTACAGAAACACCCTTCTGAGCCCAGGTCTGTAAACCTCCTGTCGGCTACAAGCTACACCTCCACATTGCTCTCCACTCATCCTTCACCACAGTTCGATCGACGCCCGTTCAATAAGTATCTCAACAGGCCTTCCACAGTCTCCAAGGTCAATTACGGCCCAACACAATACGGTCAACTTTCAAGTAGGTCTTCAATCTCCAGAGCTATTCATCATTTCGTAAGCCTAGCTTTGCCTTCGTGTTAAGTAAATCCCGCGAAGCCTACACAGTGTAATCTCAGCGTCGCGATTAGGCTATATTCAAGTGTACGTAAGCAACCGGAAAACTAACTCTCTCATTAAGACCGCAGTAGGCCTATTCAAGTGTTGTACCAATACCGTAATTTTGTATCACCCTGTTATTGTGTTCATTCGTGCAATTTACTTCTCTTGCATCTCATTGTCTATGTGATTTTTTATGCATTTCATTGTTAACGACCTAATCCATTTACTGACCCAACCTTACGTGCATTATTTCTGTTATCAATAGGCTTCATTATTTGTTCTCTGTTCTCTTGTATATCTCATTAGCCTATCTAAATTAGTGTAATTACTTAACAATCAGTCATATTTAGCATAGTATAAATGCCGTTACACAATTGTTAATCACTATACATACCTTTATTGAACTGTTAATCGCTGTGAACAAATAATTGATTTTTTTTCCTAATTAAACACAAAACAACAAAGTAAAAATTTCTCTCTCCTTCTGAAATATTGTTTATTTGGGCAGTAGGCCCAAGTTGGTGATCCCATAATTATTTAATTTCAATTTTACACAATAATTATAGTCAGCCTACTTTCTTAGCCACATCATATCGGTGATCCGTAGGCCACTACAAATCGGTGACCCTGGAGTGACTATAAATTGGTGACTCCAGCCTTATCATTACTTAGCAATCAATCATTACACCAGTACACATTTGAAAACTTGTCGATCGATTTTTACAAACTAGTTGGTGATTCTATATAATTTGAGTGCGCTGATCTAAAAATATAGTTAGTTTTTCCCTATCACATATGGTTTTCTTACTACAGGGTGTGTCATAAATCCCCCATTTATCCCCAAATGTGAACCATCTTATCGAGACCAACATTGGATTGCACATGCTAAACCATAAATTTTGTTGTTATAGACTACAGTAACGCTTACATAATAATGTAGGGTAAATATATATAACAACCAGTCCCGTTCCCAGCAAAATACTCTCTCCCCTCCCATCAATGGGTGGTTAACATTTGGGGACAGATGAGGTATTACAACACCCCTTGTAGCACGAAATCTTTAAGTGATAGAGTAAAACCTAATTAAAGCAGAATTAAATAGCTCCTAGCTCTTGGACAAGCATATTCCTTGTTTATGAAAGAATAAAAAAAACTGAAAGAAACAAAATATATTTACCTTCTTTACCAAGCGAAGTATGTGTTGGATGCCAGTAAATTGTTCTCCTGCAATCTAGACCCCAAAAGTTCTGCAGAGTCCTTAGGCAGATTCAAATCCCTGACTAAGTCATTTAGTTCGGCTTGGGTTAATGGTTTAGGAGGATCTCGGTCAGCTGTTGGCTGTTCATAAACATCATCATTGTCTGGATTTGGAGCTGAATCAGAATCTGAATTGTATTGATCCAGACTCTCGGGTGGGCGGGGAATAGGAACTTCTGGACCATGGGGTACCGGCCTTTTTGCAGATGGAATAATTGGGTATTGAAGGCTCTCTTTATTCTTTGCATTATAACCTTTAACATTGCAAGAACAGAAGTAGCAGTCGTCGGTATGGTTTCTAGGCTCGCGCCATACCATAGGGATCCCAAATGGCAAACTTTTCTTTTTACCTTTGCTCCAATTCCTTAGTGCCGCAACACACGTAAGACAAACCTTGTGTGGAGCCCAACTTTTGTCTTGATCTCCTAATTTAATTCCAAAATAAGCATGATAAGCTCTCTTAATGAAGGTCATTACATTTGTCCTTTGTTTTACAACATACCGACCACAAATATAACAAAATATGTCTGGACTATGGGTACATCCTCTAGAAGCCATTATTAAAATTTTAAAGACGTAATGTTAGAATTATCTATCTGAAAAATATGAAAAACGAAATTAATTAAAGATAAAAAAGGTAAAAAATTACAAAACGCCCCAAAATTGTTTTGCTAATAACTTTAAAACTGTGGGTGATAGAAAAAACTGGTAGCATTTTTTAATTCAGCGCAGCGAACTGCTTCAGAATCACAACTCAAAATAAAGAAATCGATTTTCATGCAGACCGGTGTTATCAATCAATTAACCATTATCATTATTATACTGCCAAATTTACGCTATAAACCGGTAACATCAACTTGGTTAACCGTAGGCTACTATATATATATATATATATATATATATATATATATATATATTCATTTGTTTCGTTCTCCCTCCTCATCTTGCGCGGAATATTCTCCTATACAAGCGTCGTTCTTTACGTTAATTATACTGCGTGTTTGCAGTTAAAATGTATATATATATATATATATATATATGTATATGCAGTGTGTATATATATATATATATATATATATATATTATATATATATATATACACACACACACATATATATATATATATATACATATATATTATATATATATGTATTTTTTTATTAATAAATGTGTTGGTGGCGTGTGTTTGTTGGGTGGAACGCCTATTCGATGGCGGAGTTCGGATCCACTGGCCTTGCAGTATTTGGGTTGCCTTTTATAGTTACTTGGGCATCAGGATGGCATCGATGCTTGGCTTGGTAAGCCACTTGAGGGAATGGATAATGTATCATACGGCTCACATAATACTTTATTATGATAACTAGTGGGAGTAAATGATCCGACCCAACGGCGACGGGTTTATGCCTGACGCACTGGTTTTATGCGACCAGCATGGTTTGTAGTAAGTAAAACACTCGTCCAGGGTGCGACTCAACTCGGTATTTTATACATTCGAGTCTCGCGCATGCGCATTGGACCCTCGCTTTGAGGGTTTGGCATTATTCGAGTCATGCGCACCGGAAACAAGCATACGCCACCTCCGAGAAAAGTTTGTCATTCTATGACATACATGTTCGGTATAGGAGAGATAAAAGAATATTGTTTTTATTTTAAGTAACGGGGTGAGAAAGAGGGATATGAATGGATTGATGGTAATGTATTGGGCCTTGGTTTTAACCGCAGGTAGTGGCTCTCAAATTTTATATACTCGTACTTAAAGTTTATATTTAAAGAGTATTTGGTGAGTAATTTATTTTGAAGCCTTAAAATTCGACTTCATACAATTATTTTGCGTGATTATCAGAGTCAGTAACTGAAAGCGTTCAAAGCTGTAAGAAACAGACAAAAGCGCTCGGTTGCCCGAGCGCGGCGTAAACAGACAAAAGCGTTCAGCAGAAACCAACAAAAGCGTTTGGAATCGTTCACTGGAGATTATTTTATTATTATTTATATGTATTAATTTATTATAAACTTTGAAAATTTTACCATTAAACGGTGACCCCTATAATTATTATTATTATTATTATTATTATTATTATTATTATTACAAAAACAAAAAGAACAACAAAACAAAAAAACAAGTTAGGTTAAGTGGCCAACATAGCCAACATAGCCACTTAACCAACATACAAGTACAAAAAATAAGGCCAGCATAGCCACTTAACCTGACAGACAAATACAATCTTATTATAAAACTAACTTAATATGCATATACAATCTTTGCCACATTATAAAAATAAGGTATTGTAAACCAGCATTTGTCTGAACCAAGACTGCTATATAGGTGAGAGGTACACAGTATCTGAGACAGGACATTGCATAATAACACATTAGAGCTGTAGTAGTATTAGTAGTAGTAGTACTTTTATCATTATTATTATTATGTATCTGCGTCGGTGTTGCTTGTGGCCTCAAGTTTTATATTTATATTATTCAAATGGGTCATCTTGCTGCATTGGGTGTATGTGGGCCCTAAACTTTAGATTTAAATTTTTAAACTTTGAAAATTTTACCATTAAACGGTAGCCATTATAGTTCACATTATTATTGTTTGTAGTATTTTTAGTATTATTTTGTAATGTGTGTGTGTGTGTGTGTGTGTATCGCGGGTCCGTTTTATTATTGTTTGGTACTGTGTGTATATGCATGTGTCATCGTACTGCATCGGTTGAAGGATGGCCCCTAAAACTTAGATTTATATTTGTAAACTTTGAACAATTTCACCATTAAACGGTACTGCTAAAGTTCATATTAGTATTATTATTATGCACCTACGCCGGTTTTGCAGGTGGCCCCTAAACTTCGTATTTATATTACTCAGATGGGTCATCATGCTGCATTGGTTAAGGGGTGGGCTACTCAAAGCTTATACTTATTTTTATAAACTGAACAAAAAATTCAATTGAAACGGTAGCCGCTAAAGTTCATACTGTGACGTCACAATGTTTTTTTCAAAATCCATTTACGTCTTAAGACCTTATCAGGGAGTAAAAGATCTTTTTGGAGATAAAAATTTTGCTCTTTTCCCCTCTTTCTCCTCTGATACTCCACTCGTTGACACTGGCCCTAGCACCCTAAAATGCATCATTCATAATACAGTGGAACCTTGCTTAACGAGCATAATTCGTTCCCGAACTGTGCTCGTTATGCAAAATGCTCGTTAAGCAAGGCAATTTTTTCCATAGGAATCAATGTAAAATAAGATAATGCGTTCCATGCTTAAAAAATACTTTAAATAATATTTATAATGATATTTAAAGGCGTTTTTAAATTATTATTGCATGAAATGAAAAGATTATTAATAAAAATTAACCCAAAAGAGAATGTAAATAATTAGTAAACGGTGAAATTTATAAATAACTTACGAAGAGAGAAGGTGCTCCTGACGCACGCAAAGGAAATGAAGAGACAGGGGAGGAGGAGAGGGTTATTGAGGGGAAGGAGGAGAATCGTCTTCGTTCAATGCAATAACATTCTCGACGAGCTCACAGTCACTAGCTTTAAATTTTTAGAGGCACTTTCACTTTCTTTTGGATCCTTTTTCACGAGGAAACTGTCTAGAGACATTTGTTTTTGTCTACGCTTTAAATTTTGACGAAATATTTTGCTCGTTAAGCAAAGTGTCGCTCGTTATGCAAGGTAATTTTCCCCCATTCTTTTGGCTCGTTATACGAATTTCTCGTTATACGAGGCACTCGTTAAGCAAGGTTCCTCTGTACTGTATTCCATGAAAGTTATCGTAGGCAACCATTTTGAGTTGGACCATAATATATATATATATACATATATATATATATATATATATGGTGGACAAAAAAAAAAAAGGGAGACCTCGAACTTTGGCTGTAAAATCCAAAGTTATGGTCAGATTTCAGTATTTTTTTCACACCCCACAACTACGTAAATTTCTTATAAGGTGAGCGGATTTCAAAGAAAAGTAATGGAAATTATGGATTTATTGAACATTTCTTTATGCGACTGGAAATTCTCCATTTACACTACAACTGCATTATCGGGTCGGCAAAAAAAAATCTCCATTTACACTACAACTGCATTATCGGGTCAGCAAAAAAAAAGGGATGCCTTTTAAATCCTTCATATCTCGGCAAATACGGTACATAGAGCTATAAAATTTTAGTATGTTAGTACTAGGTAATTTTATGGTTTGTATGCCATCTTTTAGCATTTTAGCTGAGAAAATGGATTTATGGCGAATATTCCAGAAAAATCTTGCGATAATTAAAGCGAATTTAATTAACGTAAGCCAACTGCAGGAGGTTTGGACAAGCTTCACAAGAAAATCGATAAAACAGGAGATGCTTAAAGATGGCATAGAAACCATAAAATTACCTAGTACTAACATACTAAAATTTTATGGTTCTCTGTACTGTATTTGCCGAGATATGAAGGATTTAAAAGGTCTCTCTTTTTTTTGCCGACCCGACAATGCAGTAGTAAAGTAAATGGAGAATTTCCACTGGCATAAAGAAATGCTCAATAAATCCGTAATTTTCATTAGTTTTCTTTGAAATCCACTCACCTTATAGGAAATTTACTTTGTTGTAGCGTGTGAAAAAAATATTGAAATCTGACAATAACTTTGGATTTTACTGCCAAAGTTCGAAGTCTCCCTTTTTTTTTGCCAGCCCTTGGCAGCCAGTTGTAACATATATTCTGCTCGAATTTTTAGTTCATTCACAACAAAAATTAAATGACATAATGACAAATTAATCATCAATATAATTCCCTTCTTTTCCTATAACCTCCTCCCACCTGTAGAAAAGTTTTTTTATGTCACGTTCGAAGAAATCCCTTGGTTTCGAGTTAAAAAAAGCGATCACTTCGTTTTCGATAGCTTCCCTGGATTGCAACTTTTGTCCATCGAGGTGGTGTTGCAGACTTCTCAATAAATGGTAGTCTGAAGGTGCGATGTCCGGAGAATAAGGTGGATGAGGTATTTTTTCCCAACCAAATGCCTCCAATTGGGCAGTGTCGATTCGAGCAGTGTGAGGGCACGCGTTATCCTGGTGGAATAGAACATCTCTGCGATTAATTAATGCCAGCTTCAATAGTTTGAGTTGTTGGCAGTAGACTTCAGCTGTGATTGTTTGGTTATCTGGCAGAAGCTCAAAATGAATAATTCCTTGCATATCCCACCAAACGCATAGCAAAAGTTTTCTTTGGATGTAGTCCATTCCTTGGCTGAGGCTCAGGCTTTGTTTCACGGCTAAGCCACTGATGTCGACGCTTAATATTGTTATAGAGGACCCATTTTTCATCCCCAGTGACGATCCGATTCAAAAACGGTGCCTGCAGTTGCCGAGAATGTAGTGATGTGCAAATATCGACTCGATGTTTAAGATTCGCTTATGACAAATCATGCGGAACCCATTTTTCAACCTTCACTACTTTTCCTAACAGCTTCAAATGACGATGAATGGTCATATGGCTGACGCCGAGTTGCAGGCCAAGTTCTCTTACAGTTACCGTTGGGTTTTCCTCCACTGTTGCTTTCGGCAACTCTTCATTTAACTCATTTGGTCGTCCTGTTCGTTGATAATCTTTCAGACTGAAGTCTCCATTTCTGAACTTCTCAAACCATCTCCGACACATCCATTGGCTCACATCATTTCCATAAACTCTTTGAATGTTTTTTGCGGATTCACTAGCGTTAGATCCTTTATGGAACTCATACAGCATCACATGTCGAATATGCTCTTTCGTGGGCTACATGTTTTTTCAATTACTGTAATATCGTAGGGGTGGCGTTGTAACTGTATGAAAAACACCAGAGAGAGAAATTCATGAGCCTAATCCTACACTAGCCTAAGCCTACGCGAGTCGAAGTCATTCTGTATCATTTTGTATCGTGATAAAACCTGTGCGAACCTGTCGCCGCGTGTATTTTGCAACATTTCTAAAACTATTTCACATTATCTGGAGGTTATTCTCTTATCTATCGTCCGTTTTCTAATCGAGCAGAATTTATGTTACAACCTGTATATATATATATATATATATATATATATATATATATATATATATATATATATATATATATATATATATATATATATATATATATATATATATATATGCATATATATATATATATATATATATATATATATATATATATATATATATTACTGGGAAAGGTTACGAGAACTAGACCTATATTCACTGGAAAGGAGAAGAGAGAGATACACCATTATTTACACTTGGAAAATAATGGAGAAACTAGTCCCTAATCTTACTCTGAATCCCATAACTCCCCAAACAACGATGGAAAGTAGAAGCGGTAGACTGTGTCGTATTCCCAAATTGAAGGCGAGACAGGGAACATCCTTAACCCTGAAAGAAAATAGTTTTGTAGTGAGAGGACCAAAACTGTTTTAATCAGTTGCCCAAAGGCCTAAGAAACACGAAGGGAGTTGCAGTGGAAATCTTCAAAAGAAGACTAGACGCCTGGCTCAGAACAATCCCCGATGAGCCGGGCGTACCTGGCTATGTGAGGTGGAGAGCGCAAGAATCCAACTCACTACTTCACCAGGCCAACTCGAGAGGAGGGGCGACAAGCTTGACCTTCGCGAAATGAGAAATCATCGCGCGGAACCTTTGTAAGGTTATATATATATACATTTCAACTGCAAAGAACACGCAGTATAAATAACGTAAAGAACGACGCTTGTATAGGAGAACATTCCGCGCGCATTTTTTCATTTTTTCATTTGTTCGTTCTCTCTTCTCATCTTGCGCGGAATGTTCTCCTATACAAGCGTCGTTCTTTACGTTATGTATATATATATATATATATAGTCCAACTCAAAATGGGGTCAGTGTCAACGAATGGATTGCCAGAGGAGAAAGAGGACAAAAGAGCAAAATTTGCCGGCCCGATATATATATATATATATATTTAGTTCTTTTTCTGGAAAAAGGAGTAGTATGAATGCAAAATGGACGAGTGCAAATCAATTGCAATGCATGATGATCAATATTGCAAGGGGGTGCGGGTTGGCCTCGTGGTAGAGGGGGATTGGCCCCCGTGGAGGAGGGAGTTGGCACCAGTGGGGATGGGGGTTGAAGGCCCGGGAGGATGACCTCCCCCCAAAACGGGTACCCTAGCCTGACCTACGAAGGTAACCTAAGAGAGAGGAGAGAGTAGGAGATCTTTTCGCTGGCATGTCTCGTCGCATACGGGAGCTCTTGACCTCCTCAGTTGGCTTAGAAGGTGTAATCAACCAGTTGGCTTAGAAGACTTAATTGGCTTGTTTAGAAGGCAATATATGTGTGTGTGTGTATATATATATATATATCCGAGGAAATCCATAAGAATAGTTGCTAGATTGCGCTATTTATTTAATTTGTAATATATGAATGTGTATAAACAGCAGAAGGAGAGAGAGAGAAGTTCCATCCGTTCGTAGCCATGGAGCAATGCATAATGATGTCTTCAGCATCGCAGCAAACAGCCTTAGGAGGCCGCCATTCCCCAGCCAGTCGTACGGCGTAATCGTCTGACAGGCAGTCTTTTTAGATGGTAAACAACCAGCCAATAGTTACCAGATTGCGCTATTTATTTAATTTGTATATATTAATGGAGAGATGTTCTTCGTATAATGACGTTCTTGACAGCCCCAGTCGGCTTACAAGGCAATGCAATATATATATATATATATATATATATATATAACTTTTGTAGTGCTGTTAATTTTGGCGTCGAATAATTAAATCAAATAGTATCTTTTATATATACTTTGAATAATAAAACACAACTACGTTATTCTCTTTATTTAGTCGCAAAACGAGTTATTTAACATGGAATCAATTATTTAATATACATTTATTCGAAATATATAGGCGGTAAATATACAATCGAAACTAATAATAGTGAAAAATCTATATACACCAAAAAATACACAGTTCAAGCGAAGAATATATACAGTATATATACAATCATAAATAATAATAGTACAGTAGGAATTTTTATACATATTTAATATATGTACGCGTATCTACACTCTTATATAGTATAAGCATCGAAAATAATAATAGTACAGGAGAAATCTATATACACGTTTAATATAAGCACACCGGACAAAAAATTAGTCACCCCTCTCAGAATGTACCTAATAACGTGTGACGGCGCCTCTGGCCTTGATAACCGCACGAATCGGGCGAGGCAGAGACTCTACGAGGTTGTGCATGTACTGAACATCGATTTGCTGCCACTCGTTCATCAGCCGGTCCCGAAGTTCCGCCAGAGTCCGTGGGTGTCTATTCCTGCGCTTCACATTCTGTTCCAAATAATCCCACAGATTTTTAATAGGATTTAAATCAGGGGATTTGGCGGGCCATTCGAGGTGAGACAGTGTTGCAGAATGTTCGTCGTGCCACTCAGACACACTTCTCGCCCTGTGCACACGGCAATTGTCGTCTTGGAAGACAGGAGTGGCAATGTGATGCTGCTCCTGGAGATGTAGGGCAAAGGGTACCAATTCATCATTTAGTATGCGGAGGTACGCCTGCTGGTTCAAATTCATCGTCAATGGAACGAGAGGGCCCATTTCGTGGTACGAAAAACATCCCCAGAACATCACGGAACCACCTCCAGCCTGAACAACACCTTCGACGCATTCAGGATTAAAGGCTTCATTGGACCTGCGATGTACTCGTCGCCTCCCATCATTGGAGAACAAACAAAAACGGGACTCATCGGACCAAATTACACGTTTCCAATCTGCCGCAGTCCAGTTTTTGTGCCTCTGAGCCCATTTATAACGTGCCAATTTGTGACCTGCTGTTAACAGCGGCCTCTTCCGTGGTACCCTGCTCCAGATGTCCATCGCATGCAGTTCTCGTCGCAATGTCCGTTCGGAAATTGGTCGCTGGAGAACCTCTTTTGTTTCTTGGAGCAATTGTTCTCTGGTTTGAAAACGATTTGCAGTTACTAGACGAGAAACATGGCGGCGGCCTCTATTGTCGAGAATTGTTTTCCGGCCACAGTTAAGCCGTCGATTGTCAGTTGATTGCGAACTACACCACTCTTTGTAAACTCGCTGGACAGTACGCGTTGACACACCAACAAATTGGGCTACTTCAGACATTTTGTGTCCGTGGGCTCTGCCAAACACGATGGCTCCTTTTTGCCACTGAGTAACGTCTGCCTCACGACCCATTTTGCAGACTATATCCAACACACACTTTGTTCTTCACCACCTCACGAAACAGATCTGATCCTGTGTGCTACGTCACCGCTACTTGTCACTTACCAATGCTACATCAGCGCCCTCTGTGTGACCTTGAACTTCCTACTATCGGTGCTATTAGGGGTGACTAATTTTTTGTCCGGTGTGCTTATGTACGCGCAACTAAAAATACACACATATATAAACTTAAAAAATGATAGGGCAGAAGAACCCAATAGATGGATAATATATATATATATATATATATATATATGTTATAATGTTATAATGTTTCAGACCAACAAAGACCCTAGGATCCACTCATAGCTGGTCTACCTAACTGTGTTTGTAATTGTGTATTGTGTATGTCCTCCGTGGTGGCGGAGGGGACCTACAATTTTACGTGGGTTCCGAACCACAAGAACATAAGAAATTTATGTAAAAACTGCCTGTACATTGGCAACGACCAATTTTTACAAAACTAAATAATTATCAATTTAAAACTAATTAATTATCGATTTAAAACTAACGATAGAATCTCTGGATGCAGATGATCAAGTCATAATAGACTACTATCCACAAATATGTTACACTCTATATCTATTTATAACCAACATGCAAATATATCAGATCCAAAGAAACCAGTCAATTTCATTACGGTATCCATCAATACTAGTACCCTGCCAACCAAAAATAAGTCACGGTCCATATCGATTGCGGATATACATATATATATACCGGGCTATTCAAAGTGATTCATCCGATTTCAACTGAGAATTTTTCCGTACCTATCAACCGTGAATCAACTGGGCATACACCACATGAAAGAGGAAATCTCCGAGTTTTAAAACATCACCGCGATAGGGCTCCAAAGTCACGCCGTGGCCTAGCCTAGCAACAAACACTCAGTGTGAAAATGGCGTCTGCACAGCAGAAGGCGTTTTGTGTGTTGCAGTTTTCGAGCTGTAAATCGACCCCTAGGTCGCCGGATCTTACACCGTGCGACTTCTTCCTTTGGGGGTACGTTAAGGATACTGTGTACGTGCCACCGTTGCCCACATCTTTGGATGAGCTCCGAACTCGCATTGTTACTGCCGTAGAGTCAGTGACAACGGACATGCTGGAGCGAGTATGGGAGGAATTCGACTATCGTGTCGACGTTGCTCGTGTAACTAGGGGAAGTCACATAGAGCATTTATGAGGTGAGAGACAAAATTTGGACAGTTTTTCTTTTGGTTGATGTATCACAAATCACTCTGTATTTGTAACATTAAAAAATATTCTCATTTGAAATCAGGTGAATCAATTTCAATAACCCTGTACATACATATATATATATATATATATATATATAGCAGAAGGAGAAGGAGAGAACAGCAGAATATAATGTATATATATTTATATATATACACATTAGGGTGTTTCATACCTATAGGGTAAAATAAAAATGAGCTTGGAGTTTTAATCCACACGTTTCTCTGTATTCTGAAGAACAAAAAAACACGTTTGTGCAAGTTTGAACCAGATCGCGCTGCATTTAGAGGTCCCCAACTTTGACGACTTTTTGTCAGTTCATTTCTCGCCTGCCTGCAGTGAAGACGGTTTTCTTCGTCACTTGAGCGGTTCGTGTTGTATAGCCTATTGGACAACTATGGAGGTAATTATATTGCTACTAATTATCTCATTTTACTGTGGTATTGAAATTTATTATTATTTAATTTCTGTCATTTTACTGTGGTAGTGATATTTATTATTAATATTACATGAAATTAATTAGTCTGTTGCATATTGGACAACTAAGCTGGTAATTATTTATGATACTAATTAATGTAATTTTACTGCGGTATTGAAATTTATTTAATTAATGAATTGTCAAAGAGAACGTAGTGTACACGTATCAGTTTTATAAATAAAGAAAAGCAGTAACTGGGACTCGAACCAGTGTCATAGCCGTTTGGCGGCATCGCTCAAGTCGGCGTACACAGCACGCTATCCACTCCCTAGATGGTGTAGTGGATAGCGTGCTGTGTACGTCGACTTGAGCGATGCCGCCAAACGGCTATGACACTGGTTCGAGTCCCAGTTACTGCTTTCTTTATTTAATTAATGAAATTAATTACGATGTGAAATTATTTCTGTGGAATTATTTAGTTTGTTTTCTTTTCCAGGTGTCTACCAGAGCGAAAACAGAAGTGTTTCTTATTGGCCAGACGGATGCGAACATCACATCAAGTGGCCTTCCAACTCAGTTGCAAGTACTCAAAAAGTACTTTTACCACCAAAAGGAGCAAAAATTTGGACGTACTAAATGCCTGAACCTGTGCCTGGATACCTGTCTCATATTTTGGGAGAGAGCGAGAATCCCCATGATGCGTCGAGATTCGGCCTTGAGGAAGATGGAATCCCTTCTCAAGGAATACGACCGGCTTGTGAAGCACAAGTCACATAAAGCAGAGTCCTTCCGAGTGAAGGAGGCGATGTTCAAGGAGGCAATAGCGAAGGAGATCATGGACATTGCTCATTCACAGGCTAAGGAAATGATGAAGAATCAGGAGGACATCCACTTTCTCGACATGCAGCGTGAAGATCCAAATTCCTGCAGCATGGGCCCTGTTGACATGAAGCTTCACTATAAGGAGATTAGGAAAAGGAAGAGGCTGGACAAGATTAAGGAACAACAGGAGAAGGCCAGGAAGGAACAAGGAGCTGCAGAAGATACGGGGGCTTTAGTGATTTCAACTTCGTCAGAGACTGACTCAGATGTCGTTGACCCAACCGTGGAAGTTTTTCCATCCTCCTCCAAGGGAAATACCAAGAAGCGACGCAGGAATCTGATCTCACAGGATGTGACGACTACCTACGATCGGCTGAATATTTCGTACCGCGATTCAGCTATGTCGTACGCTGCAGCGGCTAAATCACTAGGTTTTGACTTGGATGAACTGTCCATTTCTGCCAGTACCATGTACCGCACACGCAAGGCTCTCAGGAAGGTGGCTGCTGAAAGTTATCAATCCGACGAAGTTTGTCCTGGTCAGCCTCTTGTCTTGCATTGGGACGGTAAGCTCCTACCTGACAATGAGCAATGGAAGGAGAGCGTTGACCGGATCGCCGTCCTCGTCTCTGGCGAAGGCAAGGAGAAGTTGCTCGGCGTTCCTAAGGTGACGTCCGGAACCGGCGAGAAGATAGCGCGAGTTTGCTTGGATTTGGTCAAGGAACACAGGATGGAAGAGCGCGTGCGGGGACTGTCTTTCGACACGACAGCGTCGAACACCGGGATTCATATCGGGGCCTGCGTCCTGATTGAGAGAGGTCTTGGCAGAGAACTCATGTACTTCCCCTGTCGGCATCACATCTATGAAGTCATCCTCAGCTCCGTCTTCAAGCGTGCATACGGCCCTTCAAGTGGCCCCGATATACCCGTTTTCAAGAGGTTTCAGGCACAATGGAAGTTCATCGACCGGTTGGACGTGCGGCCGTACGATTTTGCTCAAGTCAATGACTCTATGAGGGAACTGAGGGAGAAGTCAGTCCTGCTGGTGAGAGGGATGGTGAGCACGTCGCATCAGCGCGATGACTACAAGGAACTGCTACAGTTGGTTCTCATCTTCCTGGGAGAAGCAAAAGTGGTGGATTTCCCTCTCAGAGCCCCTGGCGCTTACCATCACGCTCGATGGATGGCGATAGCCATCTACTCCTTGAAAGTAATTCTACTGAAGAAGCAGTTCAAGATGTCGAGTCACGAGTTGGAAGCTCTGACAGCCGTAGGTCTCTTCGTGTCCCTCGTCTACATCCGAGGTTGGACTCGTGCTGCAACCTCAAGCAAGGCTGCCGCAGTTGATCTGGAATTTCTGCGTGACGCGGAAGCCTTTACCATGTCGGGATATTCGTGTGTTAACGCTGCGCAAGAAGCCATGTCTCGACACCTATGGTACATCTCTGAGACTCTTATTGCCATGGCGTTCTTCGACGCAGATGTGGCAGATGAAGAAAAGGCTCAGATGGTCGTCAGTTTGGGTAAGCCCGCATCGAAAAAGGAACTCAAGCGACCCCAAGGGAAGAACGTCAGGAAACTTGCCTCGAAACACCTGGCGGAGTTCGTGACAGGAAAGACGATGGCTTTCTTCCATGCATTCGACTTGGACACAGAATTCTTGAAAAAGCCAGTTGCCGAGTGGACTGAAGTAGAGGGCTTCAAGCAAGCAGCGGCAACTGTTAACAAAATCTCTGTCGTCAACGATCGGGCCGAAAGAGCCATCGCGCTCACCAAAGAGTTCAACTGTTCTCTGACGAAGAACGAAGAGCAGAAGCAATATTTGCTCAAAACTGTGATGCAGCATAGGGCGAAATACCCGAATAAAACCAAGAAGGATTTCATGGACAAATGATTCGCAAGAAGTGGTTATGTTTTTTGTATCTTTGTGAAAATGTGTAGTGAAATGGTACTCGTTTGTTGAATAAAAATTCATTGACATATTTTTGTTTAATTTTTTCCGTTTATGATCTGCCAGAGCATCAAACTGGGGACCCGTAAACTTTAAACTATTGAATTAATACTTCGGTTTATCAGTCTCCTCAGCAAATGGAACAAGGGGATCCATGTGGAATAAAATTTTTCCAAACTTTTAATTTATGAAACACCCTAATATACATATATATATATATATATATATATATATATACATACATATACATACACATATATATATATATGTATACATACATATATATATATATACACATATATATATACACAAACTCAGGAGAAATTTATATGTTAAACACAGACCGTGCATGGAACAAGGAACTCTTCTGGGAAAATCCACTATAGTCCGAATAAGTAATGGTAAATGACAAATACTATAGTTTTCTTTTTCATGATGCTAGCCCGACGTGGGCAACGGGTCTCTCGCAAAGAGATCCCATAAATATAGCTTCACTCACCAGCTATCTGCAAAGCAGACAGGATCCAGCTTTGGGACATGGACCTAGGGTTTAAAGCAAGCCTAGTCCCTACATTCAGAACCTCTATATAAGTAAAAGACTCGTTGCATTCACGTCGGATTGAATAAACAAAGAAAAAGGGGTAACTATTGTATTTTTAGCAAAAAAAAAAAAAAAAAAAAAACTCAACCGGGACATTGAGCGTCCACTTTTCAAGGCACGTAACACGTCCGTTTAATATACACAAACTCAGAATGGTCCCCTGAGAAATTTATATGTTAAACACAGACCGTGCATGGAACAAGGAACTCTTCTGGGAAAATCCACTATAGTCCCGGTTGAGGTTTAAGTTTTGGTTTTTTTGGCTAAAAATACAATAGTTACCCCTTTTTCTTTGTTTATTAAATCCGACGTGAATGCAACGAGTCTTTTACTTATATAGAGGTTCTGAATGTAGGGACTAGGCTTGCTTTAAACCCTAGGTCCATGTCCCAAAGCTGGATCCTGTCTGCTTTGCAGATAGCTGGTGAGGGAAGCTATATTTATGGGATCTCTTTGCGAGAGACCCGTTGCCCACGTCGGGCTAGCATCATAAAAAAGAAAAAACTATGGTATTTGTCATTTACCATTACTTATTCGGACTATAGTGGATTTTCCCAGAAGAGTTCCTTGTTCCATGCACGGTCTGTGTTTAACATATATATATATACATATATACATACACACACACACACATATATATATATATATATATATATATATATATATATATATATATATATATACGCGCTTTATATTCTACTGCGTTTAAATAAAATGCTAAACTCGTATGTGATCGAGTCTACAGTTACATCCTCATTGCTTTGTACTACAGAATAAATACGATTTAATATTAATTCACCACATAAAGTATGTGGAAATCTATATTCAATGTAAAGGTCTTTCAGATCGTTTAACACTATTTTTGTACCCACTTTACAATTGGTTGGCAAGTTATTACTATCTTTAAACGGTTAGAATATATTCATAAGCACGCACAAAGAGGGCATCGTCTGCAACAACATTATTAAATTCAAGTCTATAAACACTCCTTTCCAAACGAGGGTTTTTCTTTCCAATCCGAGCTTTTCAACCATGAACTCTTCTTCACAACGCATATCGACAATTGAAGTAATCTTCTAAATCGTGCCGACAACTGACCACTATATAAGAAATAGCTCCTCAGGGTGAACAGTGTAGGTGAGCTCAGCCCTGTACCGCTCAAGTCCTTTGTACCAAAGTTCGAGATATTTCGAAGTCTATACCTTTTAAATACGCATCCAGTTCCAATCCATTCTTCCATGCCATGTTCAGTAGGGTGGAGCGATTTCCCTGATTTTTGAAATGACATTAGTAATAGTGCGGAAAATGTGTTATTTTATGTTGAATGCAAAGTGACAAAACCGTTTTTCTCTAAGACAATATCTTCAGATGCCAATATGCCAATGAATTTCCAATAAAAACTTAAAACCTCTTTATTTTGACAAAAAATTATATACAGCGACTCCGTAAATAAACAAATTTATATGTAATACTGTAGTACCCCACACATGGTGACGATTGGCATATTGACGCCAATCGCCATAAAATCATCACGCCAATCACCTACGTGTGTGGCCAGCATAATAGAGTGTGTTAGTGTTAGACCAGCTGTTGCCGCGGTAAGGTGTTACGCTCTGTCCGCTTGCGCAATCACATCAGATCCTTTCACTATTTAATATTTGATGTTGCATTTCAGCACATTCTCTTACATTTTTGTGATCTTGTTTTTATAAATTTGGATTATATATTATAAATCTTGTATAGTAAAAGATTTATAATCAGGTCAGACATGGCAACTAAAAGAATGCCTCGGCAGTCAAGAACAACGGACTGTCACATATTTGGCAATGGAGAAGAACTGAGTCATCGTGTTCTACCAACATTTGAGGGTGTCATGAAATGCTATATATATGAAAGAAGACGACTGAAAGAAGAGTTAAACAATAAAGATCCTTCTGTTCATGAAATATCATCGGCGGTTGCAGAAAACTTAATTTCATTATACAATAAAGCATCAATTCCAACTGTATCCTTCAACGGTGTTGTAAAGAAAATAAAAGATTATCATACAAAATATAGATCTATATTAAAACAGCCTAAAGGTATGAAACAAACGGAGTCTTACTTAGATAAGTGCAAAAAATTTAAAGATGATGCTCAAAATCTTTTTGATATTGCCGCTTGTAAATGTAAAGACTTTCAATCCTGCAAATGCTCAAAATCAAATCGAGTACCGAAACATGAACAAGAATTCCTAAAAGACCAAAGAACAAAAAGAAAAATGACCATAGGATCAGTTGATGTTTCTGCTTCTAAAAAAATACAATTAGCACAAATTAGAAAAAGCAGTAGAGATTTGTATTTTTCAAAACAACTGCCAGTAATGTCATCGACTTCATATTCAGAAAGTTTTCAGTTTGAAGATATATCTTCTTCAACAGATACAGAAAAAGAATCTGACGAAACATTTGATGAGCCAATCTCCGTAAAACGGAAAAGCATCAGAAGCGAACGCGGAAAAAGTCGAAACGTAAAATCTCTGAAGCGATTACGCTTCCCTTCACTTGCAAAAGCTTGTGATTGTACAGGTATTTCAGATAGAGCAGCTGCCATAATAACAAGTTCTGTTTTGCACGACATTAAACAAACATCTGAGCCTGATCCATCCATGGTAATAGATCCCAGTAAAGTGCGCAGAGCTAGGAAGCATGAATGTGATGAGCTTCAACAGGATGCTAGCGTAGGAAAAACAATTATGAGTATTTATTTTGACGGTCGCAAGGATAAAACTATTGTCCAAGAACAGAAAGGTTCTAAATTTTATCGTAAAGTTGTTGTAGAAGAGCATGTAACCTTGGTAGCAGAACCAGACCAAGTGTATCTAGGGCACTTTACTTGTGAATCTGGGACATCTAAAAGTATATGTAAGGAATATGCGATTTTTTGAATACACATAACGTTGATTCTTCAAATTTAGTTGCTATGGGATGTGATGGAACTGCTGTGAACAAAGAGCGAAAGGTGGACTCATTCGGCTTATGGAAATGCATCTCAATAGACCTTTGAAATGGATTGTGTCAGTTACATGCAAATGAGCTTCCTTTAAGCCACCTCATGGAGAAATTGGATGGAATAACCACTGGACCTCGTGAATTTGTTGGCATCATTGGCCAGCAATTGCAGAAATGTGAAACACTTCCGGTTGTTCATTTCGAAAAAATCGAAGTTGAAATTCCATCTATTGACAAAGACGACTTGAGCACGGAACAAATATATTTGTTTGATATTTATTAAGCCGTTTCAATTGGCGAGTGTAGTACTGACCTATCAAGACGAAATCCAGGCAAGATGGTGCACTCTAGGTGATTAATCACTGCAAATCGTATTCTGAGATTATACGTAGCTACACCTGAACCTTCTGATGATTTGAAAAATTTGGTTTCGTATGTTACTGTATGCACGTATATATCTCAATGTGGTTTACAATCAAACAAAGCAAATCAATTGCATATGGAGCTCCTAATGTTTCCAAACCATTCAGTGTTCCCGAATGTTGAACGATTCTGTTCGAGCAGTTATTGAACCAGTGATCCAAAGAAATGCATTTTTCGGTCATCCAGAAAACATACTTTTCAGCATGATACAAGATGAGCGTAGCCATGTAAGAGTACTTGGATGGAAAAGAATAAAGAAAGCTAGAGAACAATATCGTGGAAAAAGTCTTAGACTCTTTAAAATCCCAAAGTTAAATTTCGAAGCCACAGACTACACAAACATGATTAATTGGCATGACATCGCAGTAACTGAACCTCCAATGACGCGTGATTGTGTTTCCGACGATGAAATTGATACAATGATTGCTAATAGAGAAGTGAATGATTTCAACAAGATGCCATGCCATACTCAAGCTGTTGAACGAGTCATGAAGTTAGTTACAGAAGCATCGTCTGCTGTGTGTGGAGCAGGATCTAGAAACGGATATATTCGATCGAGAATGGTAGCACGGAAAATGATGCGCTCATTTGAAACCAAATCTGAATTTCGAATATAATTAGATATTGACTAAAGTTTTCATTACATAAATCATGGCCATATGGTTGGGTGGTAGGGATGGGCATGGGTGGAACTCAACATACAGCCACCTCCTCGTGGTGAGTTCTGGATCATTCGGGCTGTATACGAATTTACGTGACAGTCAGAATGAACGAAGAGCTGTATTTATGGAAGCAATTATTATCTGGAAATAAAAAATCACTGCAAATAATATAAAAGCTATTTCCGTTCATTGAAAAACTCAATATTTAATTCAGTTAAATTTCCTTATATCACTTGTCTGTAAAATACCATTTTTTCAGAATAAATTCATAAATTTAGGTAATAACATTGGTACCTGGAGATGTATCCTTAGGAGGCTACAACTTTCATACGTGCTTACTATCAGGTCACAGCATATTTTGTGCACTATTAGGAATCTTAATTCAAAACTTACATAGAACTTTCCAGTTATGCCTTTTACTGAATATTGTTAATTTTTGCCATAAATCTACATATTTGGAGTAAGATTGGCACCTGAAGACATTAAGTTAAGGTGCTATAACTTTAGAACGCACTTACTATAAGGTTTTGGTCCATTCTCCACACTATTACAATCCATAATTCAAAAGTTACAAATAAATTTCCAGTTGTCTATTTTTTCTAAATATCACTATAATTTCGCAATATATTCATAAATATGGAGTGAGATTGGCACCTGAAGATATTAATGTAGGAGGCTAGGAATGTAATACACACTTTGTTTCAGGTCATAACACATTTTCTACACTATTACGAACCATGTTTCAAAAACTTGTGGAAAACCCCCAAAAACGCTCCACCCTATTGTTCAGTCCTACACTCGGTAAAGACTCGAGCAGGGCTGTGTACACGTATTCAAGAACAGTGTCAAAATAAAGCATATCGGCAACGCGCGCGTCTAATATGGGCGGAAACCGACGACTTCAAACAGTCTACTTAGAATGAAACGATTTTGCGTGAGAATAAGGACGTTATTGTCAAATGCATTCTTCCACATCAACCGTATATCAATGCATGACTGGTCTCGTTTTGCACACAACGTACAAATAGCAGCGTATGAGGGTGCATCACGAATCTGCTCTCATTTTGTGCCCACACCTGCAGGTATTTTACAACGGTCCTCGCACCACTTCTCAACCGCCACGAAGAACCTGTTCATCTCCTCAACACCTAAATAAATTACTTTCCATTTACCAGAGTTTGATTGTCTACAACTCGTTTCAAGCACATAATTAACAGCGCCGGTTTTACACCTGAACACACGCACTGACTTCGTCACGGACACGTCGTGTACGGCACTGAGGATACTGCTCAACGGAAACTCCATCATAAATTGGTTTTCTCTTGTGAGGAGCACACGTCCGGTCGCGTCAAGCCCTGAGGTGACTATGAGCAGTCGGTGCGCGGCTTGCCCGGCGGAAGATGTGGGGGATAAGTCACTCTGGCGCGTCATACCAAGCGTTAGTGATTCGTGCGCGGGGTTGTTCCAACATGAAGGAATCATATGAATATTTGTAACCCATTATACCGGACATTCGTTTAGAGAATTTTTCAGACACATGAAGTAATAACGGCTTTAATGTTATATCACTCCCAGAAACCGTACATCTTCATTCACTTTCTCCACACATTAACACTCCAGCGCTCTATTTGAAAAAAAATGGTCCATATCTGTCCTATTTGCTTAACAAGCGATACTCATCTCTAAACTCTATTAAAAACTCGCACAAGCCTTTAGCCACAACCTCACTGCGAACCTCTTCATGATATACGAGGGTCACTCAATATATTTTGCCACACCTTTTTTTTCTTTCCAAGTTTCCTTGTATGTTCCAGAAATTTTGAACACAAGTAGTTACATGCCTTTTTACAAGTTTTTCATTTTCCATATAGTCCACCCTTTTCTACGGCTTTCCTCCATCTCGAAACAAGAGCCTTTATTCCTTGCTGGTAAAAGTCCGCTGGATTCCGCTGTAACCACCTCTTAACCTCCTCAACAACCTCATCGTCACTCTGAAACTTTCTTCCACAAATAGCATCCTTCATTGGCCCAAACAAATGGAAGTCTGAAAGTGCCAGATCCGGGCTGTATGGAGGGTGGGGTAACACAGTCAAGCGCATTTTTGTGATGGCCTCTCTTGTTTGCAAACTGTTTTGTGGTCTTGCGTTATCGTGCAAAAGAAGGACGTCTTCCAGTTATCTCTCCGGTCGAACTCGCTTTTACGTCTCTGAAGTCTCTGTAAAGTAGCAATATATGCCTCTGAGTTGATTGTTTGTCCTTTCTTCATAATGACCACCAGAATCACCCTTTCATGTCTCAGAAGATGGTGGCCATAACCTTTCCTGCAGAGGGAGCCATTTTAAACTTTTTCTTCGTGGGGAGTCTGCGTGATGCCACTCCAGGATTGGCGTTTTGTTTCAGGTTCAAAGTGGTGTACCCAAGTCTCATCTCCAGTCACAATTCGTGAAAGGAAGTCATCCCCTTCTATCTCGTATCGAACCAACGACTCAGAAGCAATTTCTTTTCTTTGGGCTTTGTGATCTTCAGTCAGTTGGCGAGGAACAAACCGTGAACACACTTTTGAGTATCCCAGTTGCGGAATTATCGTATTCACACTTCCTTCACTAATTCCAAGCTCCAGTGATAGCTCCTTGTATGTGACGCGCCGATTTGATCGAATGATGCTGTTAGCACGTTGTACAGTGTGAGATGTCACAGCCGATGCCAGGCGACCGATACGTGGCTCATCATCCAGGGTGGCTCTCCCTCTCTCCGATGATCTCACACGTTTAGACCAGCGCCCACCTGTGCTTCGATCAACAACAACATCTCCGTAAACGTTTTGTAGACGTTTTGAATATTTCCAACTGTTTCTTATTTGCGGTTAAGAACTCGATAACAACTCTCTGTTTACGACGCACATCGCTGTCAGACGTCATTTTCGAAACTGCGTTGACCATCGGTTTTATACAAGTGCGTTTAAAAGGAGTTTTATACAAGGGGGAGGTTCAAACTGGAAAAATCCGGTTATGTGAAGCGTAGAAAGTTCGAACTTACGGTCCAAAAGACATTTCAGCCCCAAGGCCTATTATTTAGGTAAGAAAAAAGGGTGGTGCAAAATGTATTGAGTGCCCCTAGTATATGAACATAATGATAAAAATATTTTAGGTTATCCAAAATTACAAGATTTATATTCTCAGACGCAGGGTAAGCGTCCTCGGTGTGATGTAACAGGACATAATACCGCTTCTCACACCATTCGTCAACACGGTTCACAACCCATACCCGTTGCTTCTCTTCTGCACGTGATGCTTCTTCCACTGCCTTTACGCAGTTTAGTCCTATGACGTAGTCCATTACATCGTTTGAGCCACGATAGCCCGCAATGCTTTCGCCAGAATACCCGTAGAGTATTTGGACCTCCTGCTCCTCACATTTCGCTCGGTTCAATATTGCCTTCCTGCCTATTCCTCTACACACACACACACACACCACACACACACACACACACACACACACACACACAAAGGATAAAATGAAAAGCTAAGTGAAAACATGATTTATTTTAAAAGGAAAAATAAATAAACATTTTGTCAGCAAGTAAATAGCCTCTAATTCATGGCATATATTCAAATTCACGTAATAAATAAATAAACATATCGTCAACAAGTAAATAGAAGCTAACATTCCAGAAATATTCACGCCTCACGGTATCCAAAGGGAACAGTATCGTAGGTGCCAAGCACCTTGTAGCGTTTCCTATATGTGTTACGACACACTTTCGTCCCCTTAAATTCCTTCACTCCCACCGCTAGTTTCTGTGCCCGAAAACTGTGAGTCCCTACAGTCAGTTAGGGTGGTTGTTCACCCTCATCTTCTAAACTCACTAGCTCCTTCAGCGAATCAAAGTTAATGATTCGCCAGTTCGCATGGTTAAGCGTGATTCCTTTTGCTTTCACGATATATCTCACTTCTTCCCCAACCTCACACGTACCCCGTAAGTTTTTGGACCTGTTGAAACAAAAGAATCAGCGTAGGCACTATCTCCATACTCGTCCTTGATCTCATCAGTCAACTCTCCGAGGAATTCCCCAATAGGTGGCATGTATTCACCTTCCCTCTCCTTGAATATCACACTATTTGTGTCTGCATACAAAACCCTCCGCCCAAGAGAATAGAGTAGACCCCAAAGTTTGATGCGAACGTATGCTGTTGTGAAACTGGCTACAGGTATGTTTGTAACACGTGATGTATCTGCAGCCAATTCGGTTCTGTTGTACTTTATATGTACGTATTGCTCACATTCACTCTCTCTATGACCTCTTTATCGGGAGCGTTGGCGTAATAACATACCTCGTTATAACTTTGGGCTAGATGGACGTTCCCCTTTTCTGTATTCTGAGCAAATTTCCCTCAAAGACTATTTAGGCACAACTTTGCACTAAAGCGCTTGCCTGGGTTCTTTACAATTTGGGCCCGTTCAAGTTGTATCCCTTCACGATTACGGTAACGCTGAATATACGCCAATTTTTCATTTTCGGTCTCAACTCCTCGCGGGTACCCTGATGCTTCTACCTTATCCTTCAAAAAAATGTTTATAGGTACCGGGTGTCCCAAACTGAATATAGCAAAAAGAAAGTCAAATAACGTTTTTGGTAATTGAGATAATGAAATAGTTTTTACATGAATACAAGCATTAGACGTATAAGTTTTAGTTTACTTTAATTCATTATGGTATTGTTTAGCTTTTATGAAATTACTAATAAACTTGTACATGTCGTCGATCCTTCACTATGATCAATCGTATGCGACGTTCAAATTCTCGAAAAGCTTTTCCAGCACGACTGTAGGGATGGATGTCACTGCATCAACAATACGATGCTTAAGTTCGTCAATGTCTCCTAGTTTGATAGTGTAGACTTTACTTTTCAGAAAACCCCATAGATAAAAATCTAAAGGCGTTAAGTCCGGTGAACGGGCCACCCATTTCATAGGTCCTCCCCGATCAATCGATCGTCCAGGGAAAGTTTCATTTAAAGTGAGGGGGCAAAGTGAGGGGGTGCTCTATCCTGTTGAAAGAAAGCTCTTTGTAGCAGGCCAGGATTTTCCTGCAATTGTGGAGTAAAGAACTCGTAACATGTTGAGGTACAAAATGCCGGTGACAGTGCGTTCATCAAAAAAATACGGTCCATAAATGCGGGAACTTGACAGGCCACACCATACGTTAACTTTAGGTGAATCCCTTTCATGTTCATACAGATCATGAGGATTTTCCTCTCCCCAAATCCTACAATTGTACCGATTAACATAGCCCGATATGTGAAATGTAGTCTTGTCATTATTCTGGAAAATGGGGTTTATTGTGAAAAGAAAAGAAAGTGACAATCTATATTCACAACCAACTAAAACTTATACGTTTAACCTTGTATTCATGTAAAAAAAACATTTCATTATCTCAATTACCAAAAAAGTTAATTGACTTTCTTTTTCGCTACATTCATTTTGGAACACCTGGTATATGGTGTGAAAATGTTGGGAGCTTCTGAAACCTCCACACCTCATATATTTTCAATATTGTGTAACCGTGGCGATCGGCTAGGGACAGTTCAGGACTTCTATATACGCCTCTGATCTCCCGCTAGTTGGATGTGTTTACAGTCCCCATTGTCCTCTTCTGCGCACTTCAAGCACAGGGGAAACATGAGTTTGTGGTCTATAACGACTGGTAAGATCGGTATCCATAAGTCGTGAGGAGGTAGAACATCTACAAAAGAAAGGTCGAAGTAGTTCTCGTTCAAATTAGCTGAGAACTCTTCGATGGTTGGCAGGGCGGGTCCCACCAGCTTTTCAGGTGCACCTACGAGGTACGGATTGTTTTTCATCACGTACGGGTATAAAGAACAGAAGTCGTAGTAATAGAGTTTCATGCCCTCCGCAGGTGGAAAGTATAGTTTGAAGGGATTTGTGCGCCCGACAAACAAGCTATCGCAGCATTTGAGAGGATCCAACACCATTGAACGTTTGATAATGTTTATTTCTTCGCAGTACTGCCCATCTGTTTCCACACGTGCATCATATTCGTGCTCCCACAAGAACTTGTGAGTGAACTGGGAGCTGATAAGCTGATCGCGGGTCCGGGTCCATGCAAGACTATCGGCCGACCTACCATGTATATCTCCTACGATTCCACACTCAGGACGTGGGCATCCATGCCACCATCAACTGTTAAAAGAGTACGCAGTCTTCTCACTAGTGGAACGGTCTTCGCTTACACCATCCACCCAAAAATCACGACCATTGACCTTAATTAATACCCTCTATGGTACAATATATATTTTTTGGTAAATAATACAACTTTTAGAGATTAATTTTATTGAATTACATAAATAAAAAGCATTTTCTTATAAAACAAAAAAATCTTTATTTCCTTGTAAAATATTAGAATGTATATTCAAATATACATTGTGCAGTACATCAAAGTTTTTATGTAAGTGGATGATGTATATTTGAGTATACATGTGTTCCTTACTACTTATATAAACTAATCAAATGAAACTTTTATGTATGGAAATCCATAAAACAGTTTCTACTAGGGACAAAGCATAAATTAATGTTGCATTTAGAACATTTTATCATTGTGATAGTCTGGCAGGTTTTATTGCCTCTGACCATTTTACACCTATTTTTATTTGATATACTGGCCAATGATCAAGCCTATCTTTCCGACAGTCAGTGTTTGGGGTAAATTGCCTCGCCTTTTTCTTGTGGTTTCCAGGAGTTTGGAAACCATCAGAGCTGGGACGTCCCCTTTTACATTTCCCTTGCCAACATAACGACTGGGCAACGTCCTGCTTGAAGTCATAAAGTGACATTTCATTTTTTGGTTCAACGACACAATCCCCACAATCACGTCGGTAAACAAGCCATGCTACATTTACACAAAGATCCATTAGGTGAAAATAAAACCTAAGATAATGCTTCTTGGAACGAATTACTGTTCTATAGAGCGCTAACAGGGAGTCCATTTTGTCCACCCCACCCATTGATTTGTTGTACATCCTCACAACTCTAGGACATTTCACTACAACATTTTCTTTGGTTTTCCGATCATAGCGAGTAATTGGAGTCTCCGGATACGCCCCAACAAATGAACTTAGCATGTTTACGGACCTGTTACCCTGCCATTTAACTATTGTAAGAGTCGTTATGTCTGTAGTTCCGGTTTTCTCAATAGTCGCACCTCTTCCTAGCTTTTTCATCTCAATGTCAGAGGGCATTCGATTGTTTGGTACTCTGTTGGGTCGTACAGTGCCAGCACAGAGGATTCCCATCTTTGAGAGTTCTATCTGAAGTTCAGGGCTATTGAACCAGTTGTCACAATAAAGTTGGTAGTTTTTACCTTTAGGAATAAGTTCGGCCAATCGCATGAAAACGTTTCCACTTTGACCAACATCAGGTAAATGTGAGGGGTGAATTGTAGCTCCAGCATAGATTTCAAAATCATAAACAATGCCCGAAGATCCAGCCAAGCAAAATATCTTATAACCCCATTTTTTTGGCTTTTGAGGGTTGTATTGCTTCAGCCTACTTATACCTTTGAAAGGAATTATTTGCTCATCAACAGAGAGGCATTGCTCCATTGGGATTTTGTTCAGGTTTTTTCTTATAGCGTCAACTAATCCACGAACTTTGAAAATGGGATCAGGCGAATTCAGAGGCAAAGCAGAGTTGTCACAGAAATGTAAATATTTTTTTATTTCCTCAAAACGTCTCAAAGACTACATCTGTGACATGTGGAATATAACATTTTGTACTCCAGTACCGTCTTGTCCCAGGAACAGCTACGAGAGACATGTAAAAACAAACGCCTATAAACTGTTCCAGCTCTTTCCGACTGGTGCTAAAATTTGCTACGATATTGGTTTGAGTTGCGTATAAGGTGGTTTGAGCAACAATATATTCTAATAGATCATCATCAATGAGCTGCTTGAAGTAATTTATTGGTGAGAGGACCTCGGAAGAAATTGGTAGCTCATCCTTCCATGCTGGTATTGAGCATACTTCCTTTGAGCTTACCTTCCATAGAATTTTTTTTTTTTTGATTTGGAGTTAGTACTAGTAGACACATTTCGGTGTGACTGTGGGACTGAGGTACCATTTGATGTAGACGGTTGACCTTCACTTGCGGCATCAGATATCGGTCCACTGGTCAGAAGGGAAAGTTGAATGACGTCGTCCTCTGAATCATCATCAGTTGGATCTTCAGACTCTAAGAATAAACATTACAACCTTATATATATATATATATATATATATATATATATATATATATATATATACATACATACATACATACATATATATCTATATATATATATAGAGAGAGAGAGAGAGAGAGAGAGAGAGAGAGAGAGAGAGAGAGAGAGCGAAGATAAAAAAGGGAAACAAATTTAGGAAATAGGCCTATTTATGACAAAAGGAACATATTTATAAAAGCAAAAAATACTGACACATACTGACCTGATAAATCAGACCTGTTGGGTCATAATTCTTATCACAAACGCTATCATCTGAATCAAGATTATCATCCTCACTGTCTTCAGGTGGAGCAGAGATTTTAGTAGGGCCACGCCTCGTACAATAGAAAAAATTGGAATTCATTTCTGAAAAAAAAAATATATATATATATAATATATGAAAATTATTTCACGAAAGTAACACGTGTGTGTGTGTGTGTGTGTGTGTGGTCACAAAGAAGCACCAAAACAGGAGGGGGGATTGAATCCAGGATGGATTGTATTCCTTTATTGACATATTATTATAAGAAAGATGATTTCCATGTGTAGCCTAGTTATGTTCTAAAAGATACTCGTTTGCACATTGTATATTTCGAGATACACACGCAATACCCGCCTAACATGATGTATTTGTTCTATATTCTTTATATAATTTGATCATAGAATTATATATATTCAGCAACCATAAAAAAAAATGATATGATTATTTTCAAGTAATAAATAAACATAATGAGCATATACTAACCTGAAACACGTCAACCACCTCCAAACTCCAGCAGCACACTAAATGTTTGACAGGGATGTCTGTGAGACTCACTTGTTCGAGCCATAAGTTCCGCCCACTTCACTCACTGATAAATTATACATGTATCCTTCGATATACATTGTGCCATCAACCAGAAATTAATAAAATTTACGTACATCATCATTGAAAAGAATGTATACTAAAATATACATGGTACCATAGAGGGTATTAATGGCCACTTCCCTGTGTTGTGGGCATGTCTTATGTATACACCGGTCTGTTGCTGTAGGTGTATGAACCAGTAAATAGCCTTATGCCCATAACAGCGTGGGTTGTTTCTGTGAATGATGGCTAGTGAGTCTTTAGGCAAGAAGTTGTTCTTCAACACCGTAAAGCACAATGAAGCGATCGTGGTTGCGGCTTGTAGCGGGTCGCAGTTGAACCGGTGTATGTACATCCTTCTAAAGGCCTGGAAACATACTCTAAGCACGCGCACATCTTTTACACAATAACGCTCACATTCATCCATTATATTGTAAGGAATATCTTCATTAAAACTGTTGTCGTAGCAGTCAAAATCTTCACGCTCACTATCACTCATGTTGGCATAGTTACAGTAATGTTTGGGGGGCGGTATGCCTACGTAATTTAAAGTGTCGCTAGTGAGGAAAGTGTAAGGAAAATACTCTTTTGAAACTTCGGCGGCTACGCCTATCACCTTGGGTAGCTTGGCTAATTTACAAGGTGTGAATAATAAATTATCTTTAAACTGAACATTACCTCTTATTTGCATCTGTATAAGTTTGTTTCCTTTTTTCAAGGGATCGCCGGTAAATATCTCCGATGATTCATGTTGAAACAGTTCCTTATTAAAAAGGAATTGCGTATCAAATTTTGCGCCGTTATGGGCAAGAATATACAGTCATTTTTTTTAACTTCTCCGCTAAATTGACAATATAGGACAGAGTTTCACGGGGTTCTTGTGTGCGATCGTTTTAAAAACGTTTGGTCGTTTACCACATTTGCGACACTCATCACACTCAACTTCCATACACTCGTCGCAGAGAGTCTGGCTTACAACTTCTTTGGTTTCAGCATCCGAATATGTTTCTATATCGTAGTATACAGTTATACAAGGTTTATTTTTAGGCTTAGCATCTTTCAAATAACATACATGCTTCATACCATCTACCTTATTTTTCTAGTGTCATGTAGAACAGTGAATTTCATCACATTTATGCGTGAATTTCCCCCAATTATCCTTCATATGAAACATACCACATTTACAGATTCACATTTTCCTGCAAGTGTCAATTGACTTATGGAGCTCAAAGCAGTTGTTATTGAAAAATATGCGTCAGTAGTATAGCCGCAAAAGGGTAGAGTGCAGAAATGTTGCAAAGGGGGGGGGTGTTATGCAACATGTTGCAAATGGGGGTGGGGTGTTGTGAAGGGGGGTGGGGGTGCTATGCGACATGTTGCAAAGGGGGGTGGGGTGTTGCAAAAAAATTCCCCCAAAAGTTGCAAAGGGGGAGGGTACACCTGAAGGGGAGAAAGAGAGAGTAAAATTTGGAGGCGGCGTTATCCCCCAAGAGAAAGAAGGAGGAGAGGTGTTCACCTGGCAGGAGCCAAGTGCATATTAAGACTTCAGCCGAGTAGGCGTTGTCTTATAGGCTCCTAACCAGCCAGTTGGCTGAATCAGCCAGCTGGCTTAGAAGGAGCCAAGGAGAGAGAGAGAGCGTATCGGCCTTTGTTGCCGATTGCAAGGGCTTGGAGGCGGAGTTCTCCCCCAAGCTATTTTCCCCAAAGGGTTATACCTAACCTAAGAGGCCTCTAAGGGGTTTTCCCAAAGGGCCAGAAAGAGAAAGGACCAGAGGTCCTTGCTCGGCTGGGAGCCGAGCTTGTATGACTCCGTCGTCAGCCTCTCGCTCTTTTATAGACCTCTAATCCGGCTGAGTTGCCAGATAGCGCCATGTATTTAATAGAAGGCTGAGTTGCCAGTTTGTGCTATATATTTTTCTAATCGAAGACTGAGTTGCCAGATAGCAATATTTATTAAATTAAACCATATATTAATCAAAATACCAAAATATATTTATATGATGGTAGTTAATCAATACAGAATTTCTTTTAATTGTTGGAATTAAGAAGATTCATCTGTTTATTAAATAAATAATTTAAACACACGCTCTTTACACAATAAATCACTTAATTCCTATTTTATTATAAATATCACAATTAAGGCACGAATAACTGGGAAAAACGAAAGGAAAAGAAACCTTACGAAGAAAGTTGAAATAAACGACAATTCAAAACACACGGTCGTCCCCCCTCCTCCCTCATTCACCCCAAACTTCTCACCCCATCTGTGCTTGTATATATAATAAACAAATGAACAACTCGTGCACACAAACGCACACACAAACACACACACACACACACACACACACACACGCCTCTGTACATATCATGTGAATGAAAATCAGAAATAAATGCCAAACGTATATTATTTTAAATCAAATGAAGCTAAATAATGTAAAACAAATGAATTTTATCCTTTTAAGAGAATCAATTATTATAAGAAATTAATTATTCAATATAAGAAATTAATCATGAAACGCTGTTTTTTCCTTTCACGAGGAAAGGGTTTCCGAGAATCTGGTCAACTCGAACACACGGTCGTCCCCCCTCCTCCCCCCCAAGCTTCTCACCCCATCTGTGTTTGTATATATATATATATAGAAAGAATCATAATAACCGTGTCTATTTAATTTTGTCATTCCTTATATATATATATATATATATAAGGAATGACAAAATTAAATAGACACGGTTTTATGATTCTTTCTATATGTATATATATATATATATATATATATATATATAGAAAGAAAGAAAGAGAGAGTTTTGTTCATTCTTTTAAAATAAATTAAAGGGCTATATATATATATATATACATATATATATATATATATTATATATATATATATATAGGGTACAAATTACAGTAGTAATAATAATTAACTCTTTCTCGCCGAACTGGAAAGCTTTTTCACTCCGCCTTAGACCCACAGTTTAACGTGGAAACCGAATGCACTTTTCTTTCTATATATATATATATATATATATATATATATAGAGAGAGAGAGTTTTGTTCATTCTTTTAAAATAAATAAAGGAATGGATATATATATATATATAGGGTGGTACAAATTACAGTATTAGTAATAATAATTAACTCTTTCTCGCCGAATTGGAAAGCTTTTCACTCCGCCTTAGACCCACAGTTTAACGTGGAATCCGAATGCTCTTTTCTTTCTATATATATATATATATATATATATATATATATATATATATATATTTAGATAGAGAGAGAGAGAGAGAGTTTTGTTCATTCTTTTAAAATAAATAAAGGAATGGATATATATATATAGGGTGGTACAAATTACAGTAGTAATAATAATAATTAACTCTCGCCGAATTGGAAAGCTTTTCACTCCGCCTTAGACCTACAGTTTAACGTGGGAACCGAATGCTCTTTTCTTTCTATATATATAGAGAGAGAGAGAGAGAGAGAGAGTTTTGTTCATTCTTTTAAAATAAATAAAGGAATATATATATATATATATATATATATATATATATATATATATATATATATATATAGGGTGGTACAAATTACAGTAGTAATAATAATTAACTCTTTCTCGCCGAATTGGAAAGCTTTTCCCTCCGCCTTAGACCCACAATTTAACGTGGAAACCGAATGCTCTTTTCTTTATATATATATATATATATATATATATATATATATATATATATATAAAGAAAGAGAGAGAGAGTTTTGTTCATTTTTTTTAAATAAATAAAGGAATGGATATATATATAGGGTGGTACAAATTACAGTAGTAATAATAATAATTAACTCTTTCTCGCCGAATTGGAAAGCTTTTTACTCCGCCTTAGACCCACAGTTTAACGTGGAAACCGAATGCTCTTTTCTTTTTTAAAAATATAATTAAAGGAATGGATATATTTATAATTTCTTTATTATAAAATCCTCTCGATTACATTAGTGACTAATGATCCGGGAATAGTGGGGGAAAAATATTGACATGCTAAAGACAGCAAGGGGTAATACGAGCATTAAATCTATTGGAGAAAGTATAAAGATGCCATTAGTCGACCGGACCCGTTATAGCGGTGTTACGATTGGTACACAAACTTATCATAGCTCCACCCAGCTACACTGGCAACCAATCACTACGAACATCTGGCCTTAATCTTTTGGGGCGGAGCTTGGCGATTGTGCATATAAAAGGAAATATTTTTCAGTTTGGAGTAACAGTAGCTATTTTCGCGTCAGTGAATAATCATTCCCTCTGCCAGTGCATTCCCTCCACCATGGACCACGAACTTTACGTTTTTCCGGATTTGTATGAAGAAGGTGACACTGCAGCATTGACTGCAATTAATCTTTTTAACGCGATTGACCGTGATGAATTATTTCCAACGCAAACCGTTGAAGATATTTGCAGTGACGCTCCTTACAATCCGACGCAAGGGACTACCATAGAAATGTAAGTGTCTATAATTTATTCACAAGAAACATGATTTTATATACGGAGGGTTGTAGTATCTCGTCAAATACTTCATTTAGATACTCACCATTAAGCTAAAACCGACATTTTTATGGCAATCTTTTGCGTGTTTTGAATGTTATTCGGATTTACCTCTTAAATGAGTTTCGAACCAAAGATATCTTCACATAATGGGGTCTGTCTGTATACTCTGTATATGTTTTTATTAAAAAAGAATCAATATGAACATTATTCCTTTAAGGTCCGATGAGGATTTGACACGTGTTATACAATCTTTTGAAGAATCTCGTGTCATGAATACGGAGAATATACTGATCAGTCAGCATAATGAATGTCACACCGAAATAATGTAAGTGTTTTTCGATCTTTTTGGGGTAAGAAGACAATATATTTTCAATAATTTATTAAATGAAAGAAATCAGTACAATAGCCATCTTAAACTACAGAATTTACCGTTACAAATATACACACACGAACAAAAACATTATACTATACAACGAGTACGTACAATTGGAAAACGGATTTTTATCTGTCTGCATACCATTTCATCGTTTCGGCGAGTGTGACACGGGTCAAATAAATTTTAAAAATTTATAAATTCTTTATCACATGACATATGCATGAGAAATGAGACGCAGTACATTCCGCAAGCATTACTAAAATATCCTTGTATACGAAACGGGTTCCATACAACTTCGGGAATATGTAACTGAGCGAGAAATTTTACAATAATAGGGTCACTCCAGGGTTGAGTACCGAGTGAATCAAAATAGTACAGGCGCTGTCTATTTTTAAAATAGACAGCGATCCAATGAATCCCTTCATTACCGATGACATCTGTGTTCACAATAAGACAACCGCATTCTCGCGTACATGGCAAACTCAATGTTTCATTCTTCGCAAACACGCCGATAAATTTTGAACGTGTGACTCGTTCACTATTCATTACTTTCTGAAGTGTATTAGCATCCATTTTAAAAGTCAGTGATAATGCTCCTAAATCTATCTACTATTAGGGCTTGCGATTCGAGATATACTAGTACACTAATAGGCGCGTCTATAGGCTTGGTGAATTCCAGCCTCACTGAGATGTTTCCGCTCTGCTGTGGGCTTAAATGCGTATTTACGCTAGCAGATAAGTCAGGTGTAATGTCAAACGGATAAAGGTTAAATTGATCAATGAATTCTTCCTGCGTTACCCCATTACCAAGCTCATCACAATCACCTGCAATATGGGTCAGATTACTATAGGCTCCGGCGCAAAGAGGTAACACAGCGTCCGATGAATAGTCCGTACCCATTGTTCCACCGAAAGCAGTGCCATTAACGTATAGAGTTATATTTTTAAGTCCGAAATTCTCGAATTTAAAGGCACTCTTTTTATATTTTCCATTCACCGAAGCATGGTCCTGCATTCCGATTAATATCCTTTTAGGAAGATTTCCCAGGGCAATGTTTTCTATCTGCTTCGATGCCAACCCTGCAGGAACCGTATATAGTTTGATTTGTACTCTGTTAATAGGATATTTCACTGTAGCGTTTAGTAAATTTTTCTCAATTTCTAGTTGTTTTGGTGAACTTAATTTCACTCGCCGTACGCGGAGGTATGTGTCCATAATGTGAACCACAACGGGCTTTGCACCCTCTTCTTGATCAGCATCCAGATTTAAGCAGATCTCAGGACTCGTGTGGGTGAGCTTTATTTTCATATCCACCCCGTTGACAAGCAACTTCTCCTGGAAAGTGAAATCTGTGTGCAGCCGTCCAAAACACTCGTATATTTCTTTTTAGAATTTTTAAATTTGTCCTTTATACTACTTTCATCTTTAGTTTGATAATATCCCTCGGCACTTAAAAAGGTAGCCTTCGCTTCTTTGGAAAAGTTGAGGACATTTTCCAGATAGGCTCGTAGATGATAGTACGTGCCTGCCGATATGTTGGTCTGATTTAAATATACGTCACACTGGTTGAATATGGAGTGCAAAAAGTTTGTTTCAGGGTATACAGCATATTTGTCACCGCAGACCGTTCCATCGGAATGGGCTATACGTAGCTTAGCGTACATGTGCACACAGCTTGGATCAAAAAAGTAAGGGCCTGAGCTGGGTATCACGAATTCTATAGGTGCACTCGGGGAACTAATTGTGTTTAAAGGGTTAATTGTAATAAAATCACTGTGCTCAATAGAAACTTGAGTTGGAGGCAGCTCAAAAAGGGACAGCTCCGATTTACAGCATTGTGAACTACATGGGTGGATGAAGCGTGCCATGGCGAGTTAGAAATAGTGCCTCTTCTCTCGACAAGTAGTAAACAAACTATGATTCATGAGATCAATGTCCTTAGCTTATATCAGCCAAAAAAGTGGTCAACCATAGGTTTCATTCGCTTACAGCACTTCTTTTTTGATAGCCTTTTACGTTTAATACCACGTGACCCCTTCTTCCGGGGCAGCCCTCTTCTTCTTCCCGCCACCACGCATTTTTCTCTTTGCATCTTTGATGATTTCGTCCCGTGTACGTAGTATGGATGAAAAAATGGATCGAAGTCCACTACCACGCTGGTATCTCACCCCTCGATAGACAGTGAAAGGCTTTCTATCCATTATAACTCAGTGCGTCGAAAGTGTAGCTTCACTGTTAAGCTCCCGTTATCGAATGGGAAGTTTTCACCCTCAATCGTTCTTATATATATTGAGATATTGGTTATTAAATTAGTAGTTGCGACATTCACATAATGGGGTCTGTCATATGTAATACTCAAACTCCTTCCTCTATGGTTGGGGGTGTGAGCAATGCGCAGCAGGCGTGCCTGGGTATCCCCAACAAACTGGTGCTCCACTATATTACTGTAAATATAGCACATGTCTGGGGACCTTTCAGGCAATTTCTCCATCTTCAATTGATACATTAATCTGGACAAGTCATGCTGTGTCTCGTGAAATGTGTCTCTTTGGAAGGCTGCGCTGTATCGGCCATTGGTTAGAATTTTGAACATTCTATGGTCTTTAATACGTCTGTTAGTCTTTGATTTTAGGATTAGTGTATGTGCAGGGTTTCCTTTGTTTACGATTTCGTATACTAAATCATTCGTAAGGTTTGAGTTTCTTAAACTTACGTTTAAGTCTCTCACAACATCCTCGACCGAACCATATTGACCCGGTCCTAGTCTTACTTCTGTACTGTAATACCGTGCAACCTATACGTATTGTTTCATCCATAGCTACCCCAGCTTTTTCACACTCGTCAATGTCTCTAAGAATCGTAAAAACGGTTTCTTTGTGTTCAATATTTAAAAAGATGGTGTCCAGCTGAATTTCGCATATCCCCACCTCATACGAATCACGACCCAATTCAATGTGCCCGTGGAGTTCTGTTACAAATTTGGCTAGTGTGTTGTTAGGGTGTACAGACAGGGACGAGGAGGACGGGAGTGTGACGTACAAATGGTTAGGAGCCATGTTGCATACTATTTAAGCTTCATTATTGCATCAGCTTTCATATAGGTGTTGAAGCTTTCTGGGTACCCTAGCCATTTCACCAGGTACATTTTTCTCTTTCCTGAACCTTTGCTTCCTAAAATTTTCTCAATTTTAAACACATTTTTTCCTAAATTAAACGCAACTTTCTGAAATTCCTCGCGGTAAAAGCCTCCTGAGATTTCTTCCCCATTCAAATCTTCAATGTAATACATCATTATCTCACCTTTAGGTCTCATAGCCCTAACTTAAAAAATTTCGCGTGTCCATCCTTGCTCAAAACCCTTTGCGAATTTATTCCCCGAACGCGACAGCCTTACATAATCATTGATTTTGAAGCGCGCCGAGTGTGGTGGTGGTGTTGATGATCCATCTCTTCTCGGGAGCGTACCTCTTTCTAAAACTTCGTTAGGTATTGTCCCAATCGTGCGATGGTGTGAGCGATTGTAGGATGATGCCAATGATTCCAGAATGTCTAGAAATCTGTATGTGTTTTTATGTGTAAAATAACGGTGCATGCGTTCCTTTATGGTGCGATGAACTCTTTCAGCTAAAGAAGCCTTATGTATAGAATTGGTTGTGTAATAGCTGATATTAAACTTTGTCAACATGTTCCGAAAAGCACGGCCTATAAATTCCTTCCCCATATCCGTACAAAAATAGCCAGGAACCCTGTTTTCTTTTAACATTAGCGTTTTGGTGGCTTCAGTAACTGTTTCAGGTGATTTATTTTTCAGAGGAACTAGCCACAGATATCTAGAGAATACGTCTATTATGAATAGAATGTAGCGGTAACCATCGTTATACACAGAATATCTTTGCATGTCTGTTAAATCTGCTTGCCAAATAGAATCAATCGAGGAAGCCGTTGTCTTGGCTGTTTTAAACCTTTTTCTCACAGGCTTATGAAGCGTATAAGCGTCCTGCTCCCTCAAAAATCTTTCAACATCTTTTTTCCTACTCCGTAAACACTTCTGTACAAGTCTATCTACGCCGCCGTAGGAGGCGTTGAAATGTCATAATAGCGTTTAGTTAGTACGTTAGCCATTTGCGTATTTTAGAGGCACGTGGGTAGGGTTGACCGTTGTTTAACCTCTTCTTTTCCTCTTCAAAGGTGTTACCGCCGGGGTGACGGCGTCTTCAATTGTGTCACATGCGTTGCATGCCAAGTCTTTTAACCTGTTCAGATTTCCTATCAACGTTTTAGGGACATTTATTTGTTGTAGTCTTGTTTTAATATGCTTCCATCCTGATGGGATGGCCTATCCCACTTTCTCACCAGATCATGGACAATGTCTACGATATTCGATCCCAGTACCTTTGATCCTTCCACAATGATCTCGCCTGTATCGGTCCATTGTATGGCTGGATCCTCATTCAATAGATTATAAAGACTTAAGCCTTTACTTCAATGTATTAGGAGGGTGCTTTTTAATACATGCTCGATATGTTGTGTGGCTAATCCCTTAATTTTTGGTTGGTCAGCTGTATCGTCGGGCACAGATCCTATGTCGCCATGTCCATCGTCCCCGTGCTGTGCCTAATAACCTTAGGAATCTCTGTAGGGTTCTTATAATTTTCGTACTCGTGAAGAAATTTCTGCAGAGCTCTTGGTATAAGATTCTTTTCTCATCAGGTGTTTTTTCACTGTTTAATAGGGCTAGCAATTCGCTTTCCATTCTTTTAAGTCTTTTTACGGGGATCTAGATCCGTGTCTGGATTCCTTTGCAGTGAAGCGTACACCTCGTGGGGAATCACTACCACTTTCTTCATTATATTAATCTAGTCAGTAAAGGACCCAAAACTGAAAATAAGATGGGGAGAAATGACCCTCCTGTTTGTACAATAATTCGTTTTTTCTTTGCTACAGTTTGACTTTTACGAGCGAGTGCACGTATTATGTTCTTGTAACGGCGAAGGCGAGCCTTCTGGGGGGTTTTCATTGATACATTGCAATTTCTAACGTTAAGACAGATTTCACAGATGCATTTTAAAAAGTCGGCGTCGATATTTTTAATAAACATCTGCTGCATTGCCCGTGGCAGTCGATGATAGATTTTTATTAATTCACGATATTTCTTTAGTCTCTTTGTCATTCTGGAATATACACCGTTTCAGGCTCGTTTGGAAATATATTCGTTCGTAGAAGCACCCTAAACGTGTTTCGCGGATGAAGGTCGCAAAGCAAATATCCGTAACGCGTGCTTGTAGCTTCTTTATAAACTTCCAAAAACTCCTTACGCTGATTCGGGAACATTTGATTGGCTAATACCCCAATTTGTGATACATCACTACGTTGTGCGAATAAGACTAGATATTGCGTATTTAACGACACATCGCGCATGTACCTATTTTTGAAAAATAGATTCTGATTGATGAAGAACACGCTTATGTTAAGATGGTGGGAGAATACTGTAAATGTCTCGGCAAACGTTTTATCCATCTCCAACATGAGATCGTCAATTACAATGACTGTATGTTCATTTCCCTTTAACAAATTAACGTCATATACGGCTTTGTGGAACAAAATATCATCTTGGTACTCGTTGAACACTGATTGATACGTCGAATAGCACCATATAACTTTATGCACAAATTTCGAGAACATCTCTCCCTTTTCTTTAATGATTTTAAGCATAAACACAGTTTTACCACATCCTGTAGGTCCAGATATAATACATGTGGATGGGCTCGTGAATCTGAATTTTTCTACAGAGTCCATTTCTAACACGTCACACTCCTAAGTGGGTCATTTACAAAATATTACAAATTTTGAGTGCTGTTCCTTATATTTTGTTTTCTTCTCCCACAGAACCGTGAATGACGATGAGGTACAGCACACCCATCATTGACATTACGGATGACCTCGAGGACAGTGTAGTTGTGATCTCCTCCCCTGCCAACGAACCCTCACCAGCGATACCGGTAGCACGTCCAAAGCGGAGGTATGATGAAGAGAACCCACGTCAGGATATAAAGCGACCGAAATACGCGCCTGTTGCACCAGTAATAGATCCCCAACCCTCAACCTCTTACGCAACAATCCCCCAGCAGAACCTCCCGCTAATATATCCCTTATTCATCCGCCACAGTCGCCCCCCGTTCTGTTAAGTCTACAATAATAGATCCCCAACCCTCAACCTCCTACGCAACACGCCCCCCAGCAGCACCTTCCGCTAATATATCCCCTAATTCATCCGCCACAGTCGCCCCCCGTTCGTTCTGTTGAGGATGATATAACGTTTGAGTTGGTGCGCTCCGCAGCCCCAACCTCAGCCTTGACTAGAAATCGGTATAGAGTCAAGGTCGACCCTAGAGCCATGTATAGCAATAGCATTGAGCGCGGGCTACGCCGGGTTGTACAGCGTATTGTAGAGTTTGCTCTTCAGAACCGCGACGAGCGTGAAGTCAGGACGAGTCTGTCCTTCGGATTTGGGTCAGATGACGGTGATGTAGATGATTATTGGGTAGTAGTGCCATTTAGACGTTTGGCGGCTGAAGATGTAGAATATATATTAGGACGTATAATGCAAGCTGCCCAAAGTAGTATAGCCTTCAATATGGACAACTTCACGGTAAATATTGATCGTGTATTCCGTGTTGCGGATCATAGTGCCATACCGTATACTCTTAACCTCAATTCTCAAGGTATTTATAGACGGCATATAAACGTCGATCGTGGTTGCGGCTTTATAGCAGTAGTCTTGGCTAACATGGTTACTGTACAAAATACACGGGCTCAAAAAATTTGGCTGCCTACGGTCGTGGAACGTGCCCGTAAACTAGCTGTAGACTGTGAACTTGAATTTGACTGTAATATGGGCCTGAAGAGCTGAGAATGGTAGTAGAACAGGAAATGAATGTCCGTATAGTTGTATTTGGGTTGGATGATCGTCGTAGGACTGTGTATGTTCTTAAAAGCTGTGTAAAAGATCGTACAAGACCCCTACTTATTTTAGGATTGTCGGGGACAACGTATCTCCCCATCCGTAATATAAGGTGGCTTTACGCGAGTTATGACAAAAGTCGAAAATATGGGAGACATCATGATTTGTGTCAGGGGTGCCTCGAGTTTGCGGATGATATAGTGAGACATTGTAAAGAATGTCACATGGTATGTGAGCAGTGTAAAAGCACCAAATGTGAAAGCCGTGTAGTTGAAGCTGAGAAGAGAGACTGTGATGTGTGTAGACGCACATTCTTCAATAATAACTGCTTTCAGCTCCATAAATCAACTGGCACGTGCAGGAAAATGAGAATCTGTGAATGTGGTATGTTTCACACAATGGATAATTGGGGGAAATTTAAGCACAAGTGTGACGAAATTCACTGTCCCTACATGCCAGGTGGAGTATAAGGCGGATGGAGTAAAGCATGTATGTTATATGAAAGATGCTAAGCCTAAAAATAACCCTTGTATAACTGTATACTACGATATAGAAACATATACGAACGCTGAAACCAAAGAGGTAATTCCACATTTACTTGTGAGCCAGACCATCTGTGATGAGTGTATGGGGATCGAATGTGACGAGTGCCCAAATGCGGTAAACGGACAAACGTTTTTAAACGAATGTCCACGATAGTCCTGTGAAACTATTTGTATCCTATATTGTCAAGTTAGCCGACAAGTTCAAAAAAATGACTGTGTATATTCTCGCCCATAACAGGGCAAAGTTTGACACGCAGTTCCTTTATAAAGAGTTGCTTGAACACGAATCCTCTGAGGTATTTACGGGTGATCCATTGAAAAGAGGCAACAAATTAATACAGATGGAAATAAGAGGCAATGTACAATTTAAAGACACTTTATTATTCACACCTTGTAAATTAGCAAAGCTACCCAAGGTGATGGGGGTAGCAGCTGAAGTTTCCAAAGGATACTTCCCTTACACTTTCTCACCAGCGAGACTTTAAACTACGTAGGCCCACCACCACCCAAACATTATTTTAACTATGACTGTATGAGTGTAGATGAACGTGAAGACTTTGATCGATACTACAACAGTTTTAATGAAAGTAACCCTTATAATATAGCATCAAACAATTCAAATTCTACAGTATCAACATTTAACCAAAGAGTATGATTTTTCTACTTAACATGCAAAAATTATTAAACCTCTTTTAATATATTTTTATAAAAATAATTTTTAACGTAAAATTTACCCGAGATTATTAAAAAAAGTTGTTCTAAATGCTTCCCTTCTATTTCAATAACTTTTTTATTCTTGGCCGGAATATGAAAGAACTTAGCAGAGCGAGTCTACAGGACTAGGATAAAAGATGTCGCTCATTTACGCGAGATTATCTTTAAAAAATGGGAAGAGCTTCCACAGAAACCAATAAATCTAGCCATAGATGAATTCCGGCGAAGAATAAAAAAGTTATTGAAATGGAAGGAAAGCATTTCAAACATTTTCTTTAATAATTTCAAGTAAATTTTATATTAAAAATTATTTATATAAAAAAAAATATTAAAAAGGTTTAATAATTTTTGCATGTTAAATACAAAATCATACTCTTTCGTTAAATGTTGATAAAATTTGAATTATTTGTTATTTTAGCCTGAAAACTTTTTTCCATATAAATAAATACATGTTTTGTTGTGTAGAAATTTTATTAAAATTAAATGAAAAATATTGATTTTATAGCGTTTTGAAAATGTACCCTTTTTATGCACACCCGTTTTATATATATATATATATATACACCCAGTAATATATTTATATATATATATATATATATATATATATAATATATATATATATATATATATATATATATATATATATGTAATAAATTAATAAATGAACATAGGTAAAGTTCTGGTAAAAGCCGAGCAGAGTTGTAAATGAAAGATTAAATATTGTAGTTAAATTTGTTTATTTTGCTGTCATTTCATTAAAAGGTAGCGCTCTGCCGTACCGGTGTGTTCCGACAGAAAAAAAACACTGCCATTCTTCTGGCCTCCCTTCAAACCCCTCTCCCCCCTTCATGCAGCTTCAGGGGTAAACCCCCTCCCCCATTGCCTGCATACCCTTTCCACAACGGTTGCCAACCCCGCATCCCCCTTGCAACATTGATCATCATGCATTGCAATTGATTTGCACTCGTCCATTTTTAGGTCACACTACTAAAGGTACCAGAACTCACACACACACACACACACACACACACACACACATATATATATATATATATATATATATATATATATAATATATATATCGTAAAGAACGACGCTTGTATAGGAGAACATTCCGCGCAAGATTTGAAGAGAGAACGAACAAATGAAAAAATGAGGTAACCACCCGGGAATCGAACCCGGGATCTTCCGATTGCCGGTCAGATGTGATAACCATTACACCACGGGCCTCACTCGAACAAATGCCGTAATTCCTCTACATACGCGCAGAAACCAATGCCCCAAGGGGGCACTCCCGCATGCCGTATCTATATATACATTTCAACTGCAAAGAACACGCAGTATAAATAACGTAAAGAACGACGCTTGTATAGGAGAACATTCCGCGCAAGATGAGAAGAGAGAACGAACAAATGAAAAAATGAGGTAACCACCCGGGAATCGAACCCGGGATCTTCCGATTGCCGGTCAGATGTGATAACCATTACACCACGGGCCTCACTCGAACAAATGCCGTAATTCCTCTACATACGCGCAGAAACCAATGCCCCAAGGGGGCACCTTCCGCATGCCGTATCTATATATACATTTCAACTGCAAAGAACACGGTATAAATAACGTAAAGAACGACGCTTGTATAGGAGAACATACCGCGCAAGATGAGAAGAGAGAACGAACAAATGAAAAAATGAGGTAAATGTGTAATAAATTAATAAATGAACATAGGTAAAGCCCTGGTAAATGAAAGATTAAATACTGTAGTTAATTTTTGTTTATTTTTGCTGTCATTTCATTAAAAGGTAGCGCTCTGCGTACCGGTGTGTTTCGACAGAAAAAAACCACTGTATATATAATAAATTATATAATTATATATATAATATATATATATATATATTTATAAATATTTATATATAATATATATATTATATATATAAATATTTATAATATATATATATATATATATATATATATATATACAGTATAATGTGTGTGTGTGTGTGTGTTGTGTTTGTGTTTGTTTTATAAGGTACTTCAAGCAGTGGTAAATTTTTTTTTAAATAAAACGATTAATCGTTCCTAAATTACCAATTTTGCACTTCCTTCCTTCATTCATCTTAGCCAATGCACCAAACAACTGAAATTTCTTTGATCACATATGCTAACTTACAAAAAACATTACTTGTCAGTTAAATTGTAATATATTAGAAATATTCTAGATAGAACTTTGTTTTCCTGTTTCACTTAAATTGCAATTTAATTACGAATGAACTATGAATATCATTGAAACTTACGAGGTCTGTTCAAAATGTTCCCGAACTGGTTATGCTGCGCGCGAATCACATGACGCGCATGCTCGTCATGTGATGCATGTCGTAGTGTGACTCAGTATGTGTCCAAAGAGGGTTACTGCTTGTTGATATCGTATTTTGTACTCTCGATATTTACTGTTTTGTGAAGTAATTTTGTGTTTTGTCGCATTTTGTGCATTTGAATAATGGCTACTGTTGAAGAACAAGTGTGTGCATAACATTTTGCGTTAAGCTGAGCAAGACTGCTTCTGAAACCCATGCCATGCTGAACACAGCATTTGGCAATGACGCCTTAAGTCGGACAACCACTTTTGAGTGGCACAAGCGCTTTAGGGAAGGCCGAACGTCGACGGAGGACGATGCAAGGGTAGGACGACCTTCCACTTCAAGAACTGATGACACTGTTGCTTGTGTTCGTGAAATGATTCGAGGTAACCGTAGACTGACAGTCAGGGAAGTCGCAGACGAAATGGACATTTCGATAGGATCATGCCACATGATACTCAGAAAGAATTTTTGGGTGCGTTGTGTGTCAGCCAAATTTGTGCCACGACTCTTGACTGCCGCGCAGAAAGAGCAACGTGTTTTTGTGTCTCAAGACCTCCTTCAACGTGCCAATCTTGATGAAAGTTTTCTCAGAAACATCGTTACAGGTGACAAGACGAGGGTGTACGGGAATGACGTTGAAACAAAACAGCAGTCATCGCAATGAAAGTGCGCCACGTCCCAGAAACCGTAAAAAGCACGGCAAATCCGATCGAATGTGAAAACAATGCTGGTCGTTTTTTTTCGATTTCTATGGACTCGTTCATTACGAATTCGTCCCTAGAGCTCAAACAGTTAACCAACAGTTTTATTTGGAAATACTGAAGCGCGTGCGAGACACAGTAAGGAGAAAACGGCCTGAAAGTTGGAATGCAAGAGAGTAGATGATGCGCCATGACAATGCGGCCGCACACAAAGCGTTGTCAATTCAGCAGTACCTGGCGAAGCACAACGTCGTAGTCATTCCCCATCCCCCGTATTCTCCAGAGCTGTCCCCGGCAGACTTTTTTCTTTTCCCCAAACTTAAATTTGCATTGAAAGGTCGAAGATTTCAAAGTGTGGAAGAAATTATTCAAATGCAACAAACGAACTGAAGGCGGTCAGGAATACGGCCTACCACGAATGCTTTCAAAAGTGGAAACGCCCTTGGGAGCGATGTATAGCTGCACAGGGAGACTACTTTGAAGGGGACAACATCAATTAGATCGTAACTGTTACCAGAAAGTTTTTGTGAGATCAGTCCGGAAACCTTTTGAACACATCTCGTAGTTTTGATTTGAGAGTGAGTAATTAAAATTACTATAAATTTAATTTGAGGAGGCAACTTTGGAATTAAATTTGAAACCTATAGAAATCGTAACAGTTAAATTGAAAATTGTTGCCGGTGGCTTAAATGTTGGATGTCCTTGTATTCGTGTTTTTATCAATGACAAACACTGTCGTCGCTACACTAAAATAGTTAAAGGAAGCAACATGATTAAGCTTTCAATTACTGAAAGACAAAATATCAACTGAATGATATAAAATTTAAAAGTGAGAAAAACACTTTAAGGAGAGATGATAGTCTGTAGGTTTATTGTTTTAAAAATAAAAAAAATGGGGGGTTTAAATGTCTGTCATTGTAATTTTTCCCGTAGAATTCGATGTTCCTGTTATTTTTTCATGCCTAACAAAACGAAATACTTACAGTTATCAGAATGAAGATTTAAAATTGAAGATATCAGGGTAAATTCAATTATATACAAAAAACAATTTATAAATTTTCATTCAACTATACAGGATATATTTTAGAAGCATGAAACATACTTTGACCAAATTTATAGGAACATCGTGCAAAAAGAAAAATGTTTACGGTGATACAAATTTTCAACTTCAGTTTTCGGAAATTAAAAAAATAATCAAAATACGGGACGATAAAAGGACTGTTATAAAAAACTTGACATTCAATGTTCTTCAAACGCGCAGGAAAACTACCAAGTCCACAGAGCTTTCCAAAAAATATTTACAGCATAATAGTATAAAAAAGGAAAAAATGTTACGAAGGGAAGGGTTGGGCACGGTCACATTTTTTGGAAATTTTAAGTTCAAAGCAAAATTTTGAAAGCAAGCTTTATTTGGAAAAAGTGTTTTACATGTTTTTTAAGCATATTGTATGAAGATGATCAGGACCAACTCTCAAGTTACTACCTTCCGAAGTGGATGAGTTTATAAAAAGGTGAGGCAGCGAAAAATAAAAAATATAAAGATAGAAATATCTACAGTATAACTTCAATCAGATTGACATACTCAAAAAACAGACGCAGGAGAAAGGTGCAAATTTCATCCAAATCGGTTCGTAAGTAAAAAATTTGTGAGCAACACCATCATCCCCATCCTTCACCTTTAAAACATTTCAGAAATAAATGTTTTTATTCGTAATCAAATGTTATTTCTCTTATTCATTTCAAATTTACTTAAATAACACAAGAACAAGTGAAAATCTTCATGCCAAGGTTTGCTTACGTTCTCTGCGGAACGTTAAATCTTACACTGGCTTTTTCATTTTAGCTCCCTTTATTGCATCACAGCATCGCTTAATCTTTGCTTTCAGTGGTTGTGGCCTCGAAGGAAGTGACAGTTTTCACATATATATATATATATATTAGTGATGTAGGTCACATCCGCATCCGCATCCGCATCCGCGGAACATCCGCACATTTTCTCGCATCCGCATCCGCATCTGCATCCGCACTTTGGACTGCGGATGTCGTGCGGATGTGGACCGTTGAGATAAAAACGTCATTAATAAGCGGAAATTATCAAATTCTACTATAATAATAGAACTAGTTCATTGTGCGCAAAAGTGATGCAAGCGACAAGACGAGAGGCTGTTCTTGTATGAAGTTACTCTCTTGCAACCTACTTAGATCCACGTTACAAAGCTAAGTTATTTTCAATAGTACATTAGAACGAGTTAAATCATCACTTGGGAAAGCAGTTGAAGAGCTTCAATCTCTTGAATCTGTCGCTTCGCCACCACCAAAAGAATAAAAGTTTCAGTGACAGAACCAACACCTTCAACAAGCAAATCTATCACAGAATCTCTCTCTCAGTTTCTTGAGTCAAGCAGCGATGACGAGACCTACGCGATGTCAAAAGATGTAGTAAAAATGATCGAGAGCTATCACCAAGAAAAACGCCTGGCTGCATGTGACAATCCTATTAGTTGGTGGAAAAATGCGCAGAATATCTATCCATACTTGAGTAATTGCAAAGAAACATTTAACACGTCCTCCAACAAGCGTACCAAGCGAGAGATTATTTAGCAGTGAGTGCTGGATTAATATATGATGAAAAGAGAAACAGACTGGCAGCAGAAAAGGCAGAAAAATTAATGTTCCTTAAGCATAACCTTCCTATAATTAAGTTTGAATATTAAACGATGAACATCTTAGTTTACTTTATTTTAATTACTCATTTATAAATATGCCTAATAAAACTTTAAACTTAATATAAATAGTTATCAAGCTAATTAAAGATCTCTTTCTATAAGGGTGGAGGTTGGGGAAAGAGGTCGGGTAACACAATTATGGTTTCTAATTGTGGCTGAAACTCAACAAAATATAACGAATTTATTGCAGACGAATTCACTAATTGATTTTATATTAGTTAGATGCTTGCTATTATTTTATATGTTCGGGAAAAGTACAGCAATTATTGTACAATTAATCAATTATACTACATTATAGCTACAGCTCTCTCTATATAATAACTTATTATATACGTTAAAACACAACAAATCTGGAATATATCCTAAAAAATAACGAAAATGTAACATCCGCATCCGCGGATGTTGAAATCAAACATCCTCATCCGCATCCGCATCCGCGGATGTGAAAAAAATGACATCCGCTACATCACAAATATATATATATATACACAATTTAATACATATAATTTTATATATATAATTTATAAATTTTGCACCTTGCCTGTAATAATCCTTGCTCAAATGATTCTCACTGTAAACTCATAGATAGGGTTATAGTAAGATAATATCCCTGTTAAGAGAAGCAGGAAGCCCCCTGATTAAATCTTACAACTATCATACTAAGATTATTCCTGGATGGGCTGATTTTATTGCCCCCCCTGAAGAGGGAATCGAAAGACGCCTATGATTTGTGGTGCTTTCATGGTAGACCCAGATTGAACCAGTTACATGAATATGTGCAGAAGTCGGGGTCAGTATAAGGCGGCCATAAGGCGATTGTAAACAGGAAGAAGAGTCTTTCGAGCATCAAAAGCCTGTGAAGTTCGCAAAATAACGATAATAACAAATTTTGGAAATTTGTTAAGAATCAAACGGGTGTCAAAATGTCCTCCCTCCGACAATCGATGGGGTGTCGGGGGAGGATGAAATTGCAAAGCTGTGGAAAAACCACTATTTAACATTCTTAACAGTGTGAGTAGGGATAATCTTAAGATAGACTGCAGCGAAACGATTGTGGGAAGGACAAGGGAAAATAATTTGATATCATTTTCTGAAGTAAAGAGGTTAATTAAAGAGTTAAAGACTGGTTCTGCGTCAGGGGTAGATGACTTATCGAATGAGCACTTAAAATATGCAAATGACATAGTATGTCTCATATAGCATTGTTCCTATCGGCCATGCTTGCTCAGAGCTTATCCCTGCAGAGTTCATGAGGGTATATATCTTGCCCTGGTCAAAAATAAGTACGGAACATTCTCTCCAGCAATAATACAGGCCTATTGCTGTCGCTTCTGCTTCTCGAAATTACTAGAAAACTGTTGGTCACTCCGATTAAGTGATTTCCTATGGACATCTAATCAGTTTGGCTTTAAAAGGTCCCACGCAACTGACCTGTGTATCTATGTACTAAAGAAACAATATCTAAATACATTGACAGTAATTCAACTATTTATAGCTGTTTCCTAGATATAATAAGGCATATGATAGGGTGAACCACAATATTTTATTTGCAAAACTAGAAGACAGGAAGGTTCCCATGTACATATTAAATTTATTGAAATTTTTGTATTCCTACCAATCTTTCACTGTTAGGTGAAGCAATGTACTATCCGAGTGTTTTGGCTCCTCTTGCGGGGTGAGACAAGGTTCCTTGCTCTCCCCTCTGCTGTTTAATGTGTATATTGACGGATTAATTGCTTCACTTAATGAGGCAACAGTGGGATGTTATATAGATAACACAAGGATAAATAACTTAGTTTATGCCGATGATATGGTGTTAATAAGCCCCTCTGTTAAAGGTTTGAATCGGCTACTAAAAGTCTGCGGTGTATTCGAAGAAACATGCTATTCTTTTTAATGTTACAAAAACTAAGGTTATGCAATTTCATCCTAAAAGCTGTAATCAGCCAGCTGATATAAGGTTTAAAGTGAATGGTGAAGTAATTGAGGAAGTACAAGAGTTTAAGTATTTGGGTCAAACTATTACCAGCTCCTTGAGTGATGACTCGGATATAAGAAAATACTCTCGAAGCCTGTGTGCTAAAGCGAATATGACCATAAGGAACTTTCGATTCTGTACAAGTGAAGCTAAAGACACTCTCTTTCATACTCTCTGCAGTAATATATACGGACAGCAACTGTGGGTGAATTATAAAAAAGGTTCTGGCAGAACCCTAAATTTGCTGTACAACAGGTCTTTAGACTCTTACATAAATTAGCCCCAAAATGCTCAGCTTCGCAAATGTTTGCTACCCGCAATGTCCCGAGCTTCCCGGAGGTAACAAGACGTGCTCAACACAGTCTAATGCAAAGAATTAAAAAATCAACCAACCCGATCATCCAATCTATCCATGAGTCCTGCCATTTATCCTCGAAGCTGTGGACTTCTTGGTACGAAAACGTCTGTCTGTAGCTCCACTTAACTTCAACATTACAATATTATTTCTAATCAACTGTACATAGGGTGTTTCAGGAGGAAAGGTCAATACTTCGGGAGGTGAGAGTATCGGTCATTGTGAGAAAAAAAGTTCATATGAACATGAGTCTAATTCTGAATGTTTGCGGAGATAGAGCTGTTTGAATCTACAAATACAAAAGCATTGTTAATGGTAATCAAGAAAGAGAAACCAATTACTGTTTCTAACATTTATTGTTTAAACATTGGCATTTTGAATGGAATCAGATACAGAAATGACAAATTTCTTACAGTTTACAATAAGTTTTGAAAATCCCACCGTCAACCTCAATGCACTTTGCGACTCGTGTGCGAAGATCGCGTGTTGTTCGTCTGAGTTGATCTTGACGTTCCTTTATGCGGGCGGCAGCATCCAAAATGGGCGCGAGCAATTCTTCTTGTGTATCCACCTTTCTTTTGTAAACTTGACTTTTCATCCACCCCCACAAACAATACTCTAACGGAGAGAGGTCTGGAGACCTTGATGGCCATTGAATGGGACTACCGCGGGGGTAGGAAAAGCTGCACGCGCATCAGATTCAAACAGCTATCTCCGTACCCATTCGGAATTAGACACATGTTCATATGAACTTTTCTTCTCACAATGACCGATACGATCACCTCCCGAAGTATTGACCTTTCCTCCTGAAACACCCTGTATATTCATTTTCGTTAGCGTTTAAAAATCTGAAACTTCTGTTGTCTTATCGAATGTTATGTTCTCAGTTTTCCAAGATTATCGGCAAGATATGCATTTTAAATTATACTCAAAGCACCATCATATATATATATATATAAACTGAAATATATGGGAATAACAGGAAAAGTAGGGAAATGGATATATAATTTCCTTAGTGAGCGGAGGCAAGTCGTTACAGTACAAGGAGTATCTTCATCAGAATCAGAGGTCCTCAGCTCAGTACCACAAGGAACAGTATTAGCTCCACTACTCTTCATAATCATGCTAACTGACATAGATGAGGACGTTAACAGAGACAGCACAGTAACATCCTTTGCGGATGACACAAAGATCAGTAGAAAAATAAGAAACCCAGAAGACATAGGATCTCTACAAATCGACATAAACAAAATCTACAAGTGGACTGAAGACAACAATATGAAGTTTAACACCGAGAAATTTCAGCTATTACGGTACGGAAAAAGAGAAGACCTAAAGTGCATGGAATATTATACCCCAAATGGACAGGAAATTCAGAGAAATTCCAGAGCAAAAGATTTAGGGGTTGTAATGACAGATGATGCGAAATTTGAAACACAAAATAAGATAGCAGTAAACAGAGCAAAGAGAATAACGGGTCAGATATTGAGAACTTTTAAACGAAGGGATAGGAATGTAATGATTCCTCTACTGAAAACCCTGATAATACCCAAATTAGAATACTGCTCGGTCCTAACTTCCCCATATAAAAAAGAAGACATTAGACAGCTGGAGGGGATCCAAAGAAGCTTCACAGCCAAGATCAATGGGTGCAAAGAACTAAATTACTGGGAAAGGTTACGAGAACTAGACCTATATTCACTGGAAAGGAGAAGAGAGAGATACACCATTATTTACACTTGGAAAATAATGGAGAAACTAGTCCCTAATCTTACTCTGAATCCCATAACTCCCCAAACAACGATGGAAAGTAGAAGCGGTAGACTGTGTCGTATTCCCAAATTGAAGGCGAGACAGGGAACATCCTTAACCCTGAAAGAAAATAGTTTTGTAGTGAGAGGACCAAAACTGTTTAATCAGTTGCCCAAAGACCTAAGAAACACGAAGGGAGTTGCAGTGGAAATCTTCAAAAGAAGACTAGACACCTGGCTCAGAACAATCCCCGATGAGCCGGGCGTACCTGGCTATGTGAGGTGGAGAGCGCAAGAATCCAACTCACTACTTCACCAGGCCAACTCGAGAGGAGGGGCGACAAGCTTGACCTTCGCGAAATGAGAAATCATCACGCGGAACCTTTGTAAGGTTGTAAGGTATATATATATAATATATATACACACACACACCATGTATATACACACACACACACACACACACACATGTATATACACACACACCACACACACACATGTTGTTTATTTCTTTATCACCAAGTCTCACAAGATTCGAGATTAGGTTTGCTTTTATACCTCACAGCTGTGGGTCATTTCAGTTCGCGCGATATCGTATTCAATGATCCAGTTCATGACATATCTTTGGCCATTATCTCTCGCTCTCTCTCTCTCTCTCTCTCTCTCTCTCTCTCTCTCGAATACAAGATCGAAAATCAAGTCGTTTCGCTTCTCTCCACGAATCGGAGCAGCTGACACACCCCAGATTTCACGGGACAACCAAACACATCCCTGTGGGGCGGCTCCCAGGACCTCTGTTTGGCTACTATGCAGGCCTACGCGTCAAGCCCCACCCAAAATTCACCTGCAGCCAAGAGGATGCTAACGAATGTGTTTTGTGGGTTGGTCACAGGCCCCTTATAAAGGGAGAATTCCGACCCAGATTCCATAATATTTTTCTTCATAATTTAAAGATGTATTTTCTCGTTTATAATTGGCACCCTATTTTACTTTCATTCTTATTTTTTTCTACAACATAAAAATTAATCCCATTGTTTTTGTCTGTTTCCATCGCGAATATATCTGCATATATATATATATATATATATATATTGGAGTTTTAACAATAATTTTCTCGTTAAGCCAACGTGGCTGTTGGACACAAAACGAATTAGCTACATTCAATTTCGTGACATTAATCTCTATTTTAATTACAGGTCCGAATCCGAGCAAGGCCGTATTATGGCTACTTTTGATGAAAGGGTGATAAATGAAATGGGGGCTTCACCGCCCAGCCAACCCAGTGATCTGAATACAGAAGTTGAGGTATTGGCGCACATTCGGTCCAGCGAGTGCCACGTCATCGAGGAGATAATGTAAGTATTCTTGAGGTTAAGAACAAAACGCAATATACTTTCATTTATTAAATAGCAGAAAACATGTACAAAACGGTATCAGTATCCGTTACATAAGTCTTAATGGCTACAGTTACAAATGTATATACAGCTTTACACATTACAGGGTGTGCTAACATATGGGAACCTTTTTTTATCTGTTTGCATACACTTTTATCGTTCATATTTGTTTCGCACAAATCGAATAATTTTAAAAAATTCATAAAACCTTCCCACGTGACATGTGCATGAGAAATAAAATGCAATACAACCAGCATGTTTCACTATAATATCCTTGGAAACGATATGGGGACTAAATAATCTCAGGTACGCCTAGTTGGGCTATAAACTTCACAATTACCGAATCATTCCATGGCGGAAATCCGAGTGAGTCAAAATAGTACATTCTTTCCCTGTTTTAAAATAGATTGCAAACCAATGAATCCCCTCCCCCCCACACAATGTCGGTATTAACGATAATCCCGTACCAGTTTCTCGTACTCGGCAGCTTCAATATTTCATTCTTCGCAAACACACCGATAAATTTTGAACGTGTGAAACAGTCACTTTTCATTACTCTCTGGAGTGTATTCGCATCCATTTTAAAAATCTGCGACGACGTTCCTGAAACGATCAATCTCTATTAGTGGCTGTGATTCGAGATACACGATTACACTTATAGGCGCGTCTATAGGTTTGGCAAATTCCAACCTAACTGAGATGTTCCCACTCTGTTGTGGACTTAAGTGCGTATCTGTGCCAGCAGACAAGTCAGGCGTAATATCAAATGAATAAATGTTAAATTCTTCGACAAATTCTTTCTGTGTTACACCAAATCCAAGTTCATCACAGGCGCCTGAATTATGTGCAAGACTACTATACGTTCTCGCGCAGAGCGGGAACACAGCGTGCGATGAGTAGTCCGTATTCATGGACCATCCCAGAGCGATTCCGTTTACGTATAGAATAATATTTTTAAGGCCGAAATTCTCGAATTTAAAGGCACTCTTTTTATATTTTCCATTCGTCGATGCGTGGTTCTGCATTCCAATTAATATCCTTTTAGGTAGGACTCCAAGGGCCACGTTTTCTAGTTGCTTCGAGGACAGCCCTGCGGGTACCGTGTACAGTTTGATCTGTACCCTGTTAATTGGATATTTTACTGTGGCGTGTATTAAGTCTTAGTCTTTCTCAATTTCTATTTTTTCGGGGAACTTAATTTCACTCGGCGTATACGCAAATACGTTTCCTAAATGTGTATCACAAGAGGTTTCGCTCCTTCTTCTTGATCAGACCCCAGATTTATGCAGATCTCAGGAATCGTGCGAGTAAGCTTCAACTTCATATCCACCCCGTTCATAAGCAACTTCTCCTGGAATGTGAAGTCTGTATGCAGGCGCCGAAAACATTCATATATCTTTTTTTTAGAATTTTTAAATTTTTCCTTTATTCCATTTTCATCTTTAGTGTGGTAATACCCCTCAGCGGTTAAAAAGGTGTCCTTCGCTTCTTTTGAAAAGTTGAGTAAATTTTCCAGATAGGCTCGAAGGTGGTAGTACCGAGTACCTGCAGAGATGTTAACCTGGTTTAAATACACTTCACACTAGCTGAATATGGAGTGTAAAAAGTTGGTTTCAGGGTAGGCAGAGTAACTATCATCGCAGTCCGTCCCATCTGAATGGGCTATACATAGTTTAGCATACATGGGCATGCAGCTCGGGTCAAAAAAGAAAGGGCTTGAGCTGGGTATCACGAATTCTATAGGGGCCCTGGGTGAACTAATTTTGTTTAATGCAGTGGTTCCCAACCTTTTTTGCGCCATGCCCCACCTCGACACCTCAAAAAATTTGATGCCCCCCATTAATATAAAAACAAATTTGGTGTTGAAAAGGTATTATTTAAAATTTACAATAATATGAGTACATTTAATATGAGTTACCTTACATTCAATATGAGTAAATAAACTTGAGGTTGAAGCTAACTAAATTATTACCTTGAAATAAAATTTCTCAGTTGAAAAGTTATAATTTTAAATTTCAATAATATGAGTACATTCAATATGAGTTACATTAAATATGAGTCAAGAAACTTGAGATTGAAGCTAACTATATTATTTCCTTGAAATAAAACTTCTCAGTTGAAAAGTTGCAATTTTAAATTCACAAAAAAGTAATTTAATCAATAATACCACTTTAAATTCACAATATTAGGTAACAATACAGCAAATTCAAAGTTTGATAATCTCAAGTTAAGTAAAATATGGAATTGTTGTCGTGTAAAAATGTTGCAAATAAAAATAATTATATGTTATTGAAATTTTAAAATATATTTATAAAATTATTATGTATAAATTTCATTTTATTGTAGCATTTTCAATTTGCCCACCAAAATATTCAAATTGCCCCCCTGTGGGGCGTGCGCCCCACGTTGGGAATCACTGGTTTAATGGGTTAATTGTAATAAAGTCACTATGCTCAAGAGAGACCTGGGTGGGGGGCATATGAAAGAGGGACAGTTCGATTTACAGCATTGTGAAATACACGGATGGATGCAACGTGCCATGACGAGTCAGAAATAGTGCCACCTACCCCGACGAGTATTAGTCAGCCTATGATTCGTGAGAGTAGTGTCCTTAGCTTATATCAGTTAAAAAAAATGATCAGCCATAGGTTTCTTACGCTCAGAGCACTTTTCTGATTTCCTTTTACGTTTAACGCCACGTGATGGTAACCGCTTCTTCCTGACAGATCTCTTCTTTCCGCCACGCGCTGGTAACCCCTTCTTCATGGCAGATCTCTTCTTTCCGCAGCCACGCATCTTTCTCTTTGCATCTTTGATGATTTCATCCTTTGTACGTTTTAATTGTTTTTTTTAGAGATTCTTTAGGCTTAGTGCCCCACAATATGTCTTCTGCCGCGTTAAAACGTGTTTGTAACGCCTTCCGCCCTAGGTACCTGGGCCCCCTCTTCAACAGTGGGACAGCGGTGCGTAGTATGGATGAAAAAATGGAGCCAAGACCACTCCCGCACTGATACCTCACCCCTCGGTAGAATGTGAACGGTCTTCAAGTCATTATAAACGACGAAAGTGTAGTTTCACTGTTAAGTTCCCATCACCGAATGGGAAATTTTTTCCCTCAATCGTCCTTATATATATCGAGATGTTAGTTAATAGATTAGTCGCAACATTCACGTAATGGGGATTGTCATATGTAATGCTCAAACTTTTCCCTCTATGGTTGGGGATGTGTGCAATGCGCAGCAGGCGCGCCTGGGTGTCCCCAACAAATTGGTATTCTACGATATTGCTGTAAATATAGCACATGTCTGGGGGCGGAGAGCTTCCACCCAATTTCTCCATCTTCATTTGATACATTAAGCTGGACAATTCATGCTGTGCCTCGTGAAAGGTATCTCTTTGGAAGGCTGCGCTATATCGGTCCTTAGCCACAATTGTGAACAGCTCTTTATCTTTAATATTTCTACTAAGCGATGACTTTAACTTCAATGTGCATGCAGGCGTGTCTATGTTTACGACTTCAAAAAGTAAATCGCTTGTCAAGTACGACTTTTCAAGACTTGTTTAAACCCGTCACAATGTCCATGGCTGTATCATAATGCCCTATTCCTAGCAATACATTTATACTATAGTACTGTTCCTCACCGCACAGGGTTGAACGAACTGTATTGTCTAAGGTTATGCCTATTTTTTCGCATTCATCGGTTCTTCTAAAGATCAGAAATATGATTTGTTCATTTCCAAGAGTTAAAAATTTGGTGGCTAACTGAAGTTCACATAAGCATCAGCTTTTATATAGGTGTTGAAGCTTTCTGGGTAACCCAGCCATTTCACCAGGTACATTTTTCTCTTTCCTGAGCCCTTGCTTCCTATAATTTTCTCAATTTTAAACACACTTTTTCCTAAATTAAATGCCACTTTCTGCAACTCCTCGCGGTAAAAGCCTCCTGAGATCTCTTCCCCATTCAAATCTTCAATGTAATACATCATTATCTCACCTTTAGGCCTCATAGCCCTAACTTTAAAAATCTCACGTGTCCATCCTTGCTCCCCTTCGCGAATTTATTCCCCGAACGTGATAGCCTTACATAATCATTGATTTTGAAACGCGCAGAGTGTGGTGGTGGCGCTCCATCTCTTCTCACCTAACTTCGCCTAACTTCACCTAACTTCGTTGTGCCAATCGTACGGTGATGTGAGCAGTTGTAGGATGAAGCCAGTGAACCGAGAATGTTTATATATCTATATGTGTTTTTGTGTGTAAAATAGCGATGCACGCGTTCCTTTATGGTACGTTGAACTCTTTCAGCTGAAGAAGCCTTATGTATAGAATTGGTAGTGTAGTAACTGATATTAAATTCTGACAGCATGTTCTGAAAAGCGCGTCCTATAAATTCTTTCACCATATCGTACAAAAATAGCCAGGAATCCTGTTTTCTTTCAACATCAACGTTTTGGTCGCTTTAGCAACTGTTCCAGGCGATTTATTTTTCAGGGGAATTAGCCACAGATATCTAGAGAATACATCTATTATGAATAAGATGTAGCGGTAACCGTCGTTATACACTGAATATCTTGGCATGTTTGTTAAATCAGCCTGCCAAATAGAGTCAATCGATGCAGCTGTTGTCTTGGCCGTTTTAAAACTTTTTCTCACCGGTTTATGAAGTGTATAAGCATCCTGTTCCCGCAAAAATCTCTCACAATCTTTTTTCCTTACACCGTAAACACCTCTGTACAGTCTATTAACGCCACCGTAGGAGGCGGGGGTAGAAATGTCATAATAGCGTTTACTAATATGTTAGCTATTTGCGTATTTTAAAGGCACGTGGATAAGGCTGGCCGTTCGTTCTCTTCTTTCTCCTCTTCAGAGACTCTGCTACTGCTGGGGGCGATGGCGTACTCAGTTGGGACACATGCGAGACTTGGTCCAAGTCTTTTAACCTATTCAGATTACCTATCAATGTTTTGGGGACACTTATTTGTTGTAGTCTTGCTTTAATATGCTTCCATCCTGTTGGTGAGGGTCTGTCCCACTTTCTTACCAGATCATGAACAATATCAACGATATTGGATCCTTGTATCCGTGTTCCTTCAACAATGACCTCGCCTGTATCGGTCCACTCTATGATGGGGTCCTCTCTCAATAGATTATAAAGACTTAACCCTTTATTCCTCAATGTATGTGGGAGGCTGTTTTTAGTACGTGTTCGAAGTGTTGTGTACCGTTGTTCTTTGGCTGGCCATCGTCAGGTCCTGTGTCGCGATGCTCAGCACTAATCGAGCTGTGCCTAATAACCACGGGGAGCTCTGTAGGATGTTTATAATCTTCGTGCTCATGAAGAAATTTTGCAAAGCCTCTTGGTACAAGATCCTTTTCTCATCAGTGACTTTTCACTGTTTAATAGGGCTAGCAAGTCGCTTTCCATTCTTTTAAGCCTACTTTTACGGGGTTCTAGAACCGTCTCTGGACTCTTTGAACTTTGGAATGAAGCATACACCTCGTACGGAATCACAACCACCTTCTTCATTATATGACTCTAGTCAGTAAAGGACCCAAAACTGAAAATAAGATAGGCAGGAATGATCCTCCTCTTTTTACAATAATACGCTTTTATCTTACCCACAGTTTGACTTTTATGCGCGAGCGCTCGTATTATGTTCTTGTAACGACGTAAGCGAGTTTTCTGAGAGGGTTATATTGGTACATTACATTTTATAACTTTAAGACAGATTTCACAGATGCATTTTAAAAAGTCAAAGTCGATATTTTTAATAAACATCTGGTGCAGTGCCTGGGGTAATCGTTGATAGATTTTTATTAATTCACGATATTTCTTCAGCCTATTTGTCATTCTGGAATATACACCGTTTCAGGTTCGCTTGAGAATATATTCGTTCTTAGAAGCACCCTAAACGTGTTTCGCGGGTGAAGGTCACAAACCAAATATCCATAACGTTGGTTTGTGGCCTCTTTATAAACCTCCAAAAACTCCTTACGCTCATTCGGGAACATTTGACTGGCTAATACCCCAATTTGTGATAGATCTCTACGTTGCGCGAATAAGACTAGATATTGTGTATTTAGCGACACATCGCCCATGTATCTATTTTTGAAAAATAGATTCTGATTGATGAAGAACACGCTTATGTTAAGGTGGTGGGAGAATGCTGTAAATGTCTCGGCAAACGTTTTATCCATCTCCAACATGAGATCGTCGATTACACTGACTGTATGTTCATTTCCATTTAACGAATTAACGTCACAGACCCCCTTGTGGGACAAAATATCCTCTTGGTACTCGTTGAACACTGATTGATACGTCGAATAGCACCATATAACTTTATGCACAAATTTTGAGAACATCTCCCCCTTTCTTTAATGATTTTAAGCATAAACACAGTTTTACTACATCCTGTAGGTCCAGATATAATACATGTGGATTGGCTCGTGAACCTGAATTTCTCTACAGAATCCATTTCTAACACGTCCCACTCCTAAGTGGACCATTTACAAAAATATTACAAATGTTGAGTGCTGCTCCTTATATTTTCTTTTCTTCTTCCACAGAACCGTGAATGACAACGACGATGTACAGCACCGCATCATCGACATCACAGACGACCCCGTTGACCGTCCAGCTACAGATTCATTCCCCGCCGACGAGCCCTCACCAGCGACACCTGTAGCATGCGCCAGTTCAAAGCGGGGGCGTGTTGAAGAACCCTCCACGTTAGGTATAAAGCGCTCCAGGATTGCTCCGGTTGTTAGACCACCAGTAATAGAGCCCCAACCCTCAACGTCTTACATCATCTACAGCGGCTCCCCGTTCTGTTGAGGATGGCATAACATTCGAATTGGTACGCACCGCAACCCCCCATCCCGGCCTTGACTAGAAATCGGTATATAATCAGGGTTGATCCTAGGTCCATGTATAACAATGGTGTTGAACACGGACTACGGCGCATAGTTGAACGTATTGTAGAGTTTGCCCTTCAGAACCGCGACGAACGTGAAGTCAGGACGACGCTGTCCTTTGGGTTCGGGTCAGATGACGGAGATGTAGATGATTTTTGGGTAGTTATACCGTTCAAACGTTTGGCGGCTGAAGATATAGAGTATATATTAGGCCGTATAATGCAGGCTTCTCAAAGTAGTACACCCTTCAACATGGATAACTTCACGATAGATATTGACAGAGTATTCCATGTTGCATGTCATAGTGCCACACCTTATACTCTTTACTTCAATTCCCAGGCTATTTTTAGAAGGCATATAAACGTCGATCGTGGTTGCGGCTTTATAGCAGTGGTCTTAGCACGTATGTTTACTGTAGTAAATACACGGACCCAAAAAATTTGGTTGCCTACGGTAGTGGAGCGTGCCCGTAAACTAGCTGTAGACTGTAAACTTGAATTTGACTGTACCATGGGTCCTGAAGAACTGAGAAGGGTAAAACAGGAAATGAATGTTCGTATAGCGGTATTTGGAGTGATTGATCGTCGTAGAACTGTGTATGTTTTTAAAAGCTGTGTGAGAGACCGTACAAAGCCCCTACTTATTTTAAGATTGTCAGGGACAACGTATCTCCCCATCCGTACTAATATAAGGGACCTTTACGCGAGTTATGATAAAAGTCGAAAATATGGACATCATGATTTGTGTAAGGGCTCTATCGAGTTTGCGGATGATACAGTGAAACATTGTAAAGAATGTCACATTGTATGTGAGAAGTGTAAAAGCTCCAAATGTGAAAGCCGTGTAGTTGAAACTGAGAAGAGGGATTGTAATGTGTGTAGACGCACATTTTTCAATAATAACTGTTTTGAGCTCCATAAATCAATTAGCACGTGCAGGAAAATGAGAATCTGTGAATGTGGTATGTTTCACATGATGGATAATTGGGGAAATTCACATAAATGTGATGAAATTCACTGTTCTACATGCCATGAGAAATATAAGGCGGTGGAGTAAAGCTTGTATGTTATATGAAGACGCCAAGCCTAAAAACAACCTTGTATAACTGTGTACTACGATATAGAAACATACCGAACGCTGAAACCAAAGAGGTTATTCCACATTTACTTGTGAGCCAGACTATCTGTGATGAGTGTATGGAGATCGAGTGTGATGAGTGTCACAAATGTGGTAAACGGACAAACGTTTTTAAACGATTGCCACGATAGCCCTGTAAATCTTTGTGGCCTATATTGTCAAGTTAGCGGACAAGTTAAAAAAAATGACTGTATATTCTTGCCCATAACGGGACAAATTTGACACACAGTTCCTTTATAAGGAGTTGCTTGAGCACGAGTCCTGAGATATTTACAGGTGATCCCTTGAAAAGAGGCAACAAATTAATACATGCAAATAAGAGTAATGTACAATTTAAAGACACTTTATTATTCACACCTTGTAAATTAGCAAAGCTACCCAAGGTGATGGGCGTAGCCGCTGAAGTTTCAAAAGGATATTTCCCTTACACATTCCTCACTAGCGAAACTTTAAATTACGTAGGACTACCTCCACCCAAACATTACTTTAACTATGAATGTATGAGCAGATGAACGTGAAGATTTTGACCGATACTACAACATTTTAATGAATGTAATCCTTATAATAGCTGATGAATGTGAGCGTTATTGCGTGAATGATGTGCGCGTGCTTAGAGTATGTTTCCAGGCTTTAGAAGGATGTACATTAGGGTTATGACTTTTTAATTTTTTGTCATAAATATTGTTTCCTGTATCATCAATCGATGAACTTTTGCTTGAAAACAATAAAAAAGGGCCTAATTCCTCAGAATTAAAAAAAAATGTCACCCCGAAAGCAAATATAGTAAAGGGTGTCAGGAAATGATTGCCCCCCCCCTGTACAGAAGAAACTGAAAGGAATAGAAAAAAACAGACAAAACCACGCGAAAGAGCGTTTAATTTTGAATAAAAAACACTTGTTTTAATATCGGGTGTTGCCCCCATTTGCAGCTCTGACGGCCATTAATCGACGGGGGTATGATCCCAGAAGTGTCTCAAAGTTCTCTGAATCGTTCAAAATAGATGATGCCATGGTTTCTGTGGGGAAAAAAATGGTAAGAATTAAAATCACAGGAATAGAATATAATGGTTTTTATTCAGATTTTAACGCTCTTTCAAGTGGTCTCGCCGGTTTTTATCTATCTCTTCTAGTTTTTGCTCTACAGGGGGGCAATATTTCCTGACACCCTTTACTATATTTGCTTTCGGGGTGACATTTTTTTTTAATTCTGAGGAATTAGGCACTTTTTTATTGTTTTCAAGCAAATGTTCATCGATTGATGATACAGGAAACAATATTTATGACAAAAAATTAAAAAGTCATAACCCTAAATTGTACATATGTCGTTCCAAATGCGCTCCGTTGCAAGTCGCAACCACCATCGCCTCATTATGTTTTACGGTGTTCAAGAATAACTTCATGCCTAAAGACACCTTAGCCATTATCCACAGAAACAACCCCAGCAGTTATAGGCACAAGGCTATTTACTGGCTCATACACCTACAGCAGCAGACAGGTGTATACATAAAGCATGCCCGCAACACGGATGAAGTACCCATTAAGGTTAATGGTCGTGTTTTTTGGGTTGATGGTCTAAATGAAAATCGCGTCACTGGTGAGAAGACTGTGTACTCCTTTAACGGTTGCTGGTGGCATGAATGCCCCCGTTCTGAGTGTGGAATCGTAGGGATATCCACGGTAGATCTCCTGCCGACTGTCTTGCGTGGTCGCGCACCCGCGATCAACTTATAAGCTCCCAATTCACTCACAAATTCTTGTGGGAGCATGAGTATGATGCACGGTTGGTGGCAGATGGACAGTACCGTGAAGAAATAAACACGATCAAACGTTCAATGGTGCTGGATCCTCTCAAATGCGGTGATAGCTCGTTCGGCGGGCGTATAAACCCCTTCAAGCTATACTTTCCGCCTACGGAGGGTATGAAGCTCCATTACTAAGACTTCTGTTCTTTATACCTCTACGTGATGAAGAACAATCCGTACCCCGTAGGTGCACCTGAAAAAATGGTGGGTCCCACCATACCAACCATCGCTGAGTTTTCGGCCAACTTGAATGACCTCTACTTTGGACTTTCTTTCGTAGCTGTGCTAACCCCTCACGATTATGGATTCCGATCTTACCCGTCGTTATAGATCACAAGCTCATGTTTCCCCTGTGCCTGAAGTGCGCGGACGAGAACAATGGTGATTGTGACCATACATCCCACCAGCGTAAGATCAGAGGTGTATACACAAGCCCTGAACTGTATCTAACCGTTCGCCATGGGTATAGAATAATGAAGATACATGAGGTGTGGCGGTTTCAGAAGCTACCTAACCTTTTCACACCATATATAAACGCATTTTTGAAGGATAAGGTTCAGGCTTCAGGATATCCGCGAGGGGTTGATACCGAAGATGAAAAAACGTCTTATATTCAGCGTTACCGTGACCGTGAAGGTATACAGCTTGATCGTACCCAAATTGTAAAGAACCTGGCAAGCGCTTTGTGCAAATTGTGCCTAAACAGTTTTGGGAAAATTTGCACAGAATACCGGCAAAGGAACGTTCATTTGGCACAAAGTTATAGTGAAGTCTGGGATTACGCCAACGCACCCGATAAAGAGGTTGGAGATTGTGAATGTAGGTAATACTTACATAATAAAGTACAACAATACCGAATTGGCCACAGATACCTCACGGGTTACAAACATTCCTGTAGCCAGCTTCACAACAGCCTACGCACGCATCAAACTTTGGGGCCTATTGCATTCTCTTGGGAGGGGTTTTGCACCGATACAGATAGCGTGATATTCACAGCGAGGGAAGGTGAATACATGCCCGCTATTGGGAGTTCCTCGAGAACTAACTGACGAGATCAAGGATGAGTATGGAGACATCGCATACGCCGACTCGTTTGTGTCAACAGATCAAAAACCTATGGGGTACGGGTGAGGATAGGGGGTGACGAAGTATATCGTGAAGGCTAAGGGTATCACGCTTAACCAAGCGAATCGGGGGTCGTTAACTTTGATTCGTTGAAGGAGTAGTGTGCTTGGAAGATGATGAGGGTGACCGCCCGCCATCTGACTGTAGGTACCCACAATTTTCGGGCGCAGAAGCTGGGGGGCGTGAAGGAACTTAGGGGTACAAAGGTGCCGTAACACCTATAGGAAACGTACCAGGTGCCTGGTACCTATGATACCGTGCCCTTTGGATACCATAATCTTTGATATGTCTATTGTTAACTTATTTATTACACGTATTTGTAAATATATATACCTTGAATATTTCGTTTATTAAATAAATCGTTTTCAACTAGCGTTTTTTCTTCTCCTTTGCGTGCGTGCGTGTGTGTGACAGTAAAAAGCTAAGCCCCGCCCACTGTAAGACCGCAACGTGAGTCATGCCAACCTGAGCATGCCTCTATCCCTGCGTGCTCAGTTGACCTCTGTATACCTTGAGCTCAACGTGTATTCTCTCACGTAGAAGAAAAATAGTAATGGCTACCTTTAATATCGCGTGTCCAACATTTATGAAGTGGTATTCTGCAAAGTGCATAGATGTGGTGGATACTGAAAAACTCCCTATTCCCCTCCTTTGCCTCTTTTAAGGCTACATTGATCCGTGCGAAGACCAAGATGTCAAATACTCTACGGATATTCTGGCGAGGGGTTGTAGGATTCCGTACAGACGATGTACTGAAGTATTATAGACCTAAGCTTTTAAAGGTCACATATACCGCGAAGTAGAAGAAGCAACACGTTCAGAAGATAAACAGCGGTTATGGGTAGTGAGTCTTGTGATGAGTGGTGTGACAAGCGGTATTATATCATGTTACACCATACCGACTACTCGTACCCTACGGTGAAAATGTAAATCTTCATCATGGAATCTTAAGTATTTTTACCACTATATTAATATATATCATGCTGAGGTTTTAGTGAGGTTGTGGCTAATGGGCTGTGTGAGTTTTTAACAGACTTTAGAGAAGAGTATCGCTTGTTAAACAAAAAGGCCAAATATGAACATGTTTCTCTCTAATAGCGCTGGTTTGTGAAGATGTTTAGATTTAGAAATGAAGTGTGGTGAGTGATAAAACATAAATTCGTTTCGGGAAATTCTGTTTGTCAAGAGTATTCGAACAGCCTGTACACGCTTTAGCAGTGACGATTCCCGTGCAGTCCACCCGTGTACCTCACGAACATACGAGTTCGAACAAACCATACACGTTTCATCAGCGTGACTATCCTGCCCCGTCGAGCCGATCCAGCCACCTGTGGCTCATAGTCATCTCAGAGCTTGAACCGAGTGGACGTGCGAACATGATGGAACTTCCTTTCAGAAGCATTTTCAACGCCTCGTACGATGTCTCCGTGTCGAAGTCATTGCGCGTGTTCAGGTGTGAAACCGGCACCATTAACTCTGTACTTGAAACGGTTTGCAGGCAAGCAAGCAAACGTAATGTTATTTATTTAAGTGTTGGGAGATGAATAGAGTCTTCATGATAGTTGAGAAGAGGGGGGAGGACCGTTATAAAATACCTGCAGGTGTAGGTACAAGAAGAGAGCATATTAATGACGCCCCCTCATACGCCGTTGTTTGCATGGTGTGTATAAATAACAAACAGCCATGCGTTGATATACGAATAATGTGGAAGAACGCATCTGATAATAACGTTCTTGTTCTCACGCGAAACCGTTTCATCCTCGACAGAATGTTTGAAATCGTTGGATTCCGCAAGCTGAAGCCTATATTAGACGCTCGTGTTACGGATATGATTTATTTTGACACGGTTCTTGAATACGCATACACCGCTCTGCTCGACGGATTTATTGAATGTAGGAATGAACAAGGTGAGAATGGTCTAGAGCTGGATGCATATTTAAAAGGTTTAGATTCTTCGAAATATCCTGAACTTTGGCGCAAAACACTTAAGGGGTACAGGGCTGAGCTCACCTACACTGTTCACCCTGAAGAGCTGTACCTCTATATAATGAATAGCTGTCGTTACGACTTGGAAGATTATTTCAATTTCTGCTATGCAGAGTGAAGAAGAGTTCACGATTGAAAAGCTCGGGACTGTAAGAAAAAACCCGATTGGAAAGGCGTGTTTTAAACTTGTACTTAATAATGATGTTGTGGTTAATGATGACCTCTTTGTGCGTGCCTTTGATGTATTCTAGCCGTGTTTAAAGATAACTTGCCGCCGGGTGTAAAGTGGGCACAAAATAGTATTGAATGATATGAAAGCCATTTATGTCGAGTATAGCCTCCGTATCAGTTAAACGGTGAAGTGATGCTTGGACGGTTTTACCACGTCGTACAAAGTAATAGCGATGTGGATGTAGACTCTATTACGTGTGAGTTTAGCGTTTTGCACCGTAGAACATAAAGGATATATATTTAATTGTGTATATATATATTTCCTGTACTAATATGCATTGATATACGTTTCGTATATTTTCAATATATTTAATATAACTGTATATATTTTCCTGTACTAATGCAATTGATTATACGTTTCGTATATTATTAATATATTTAATATAACTATATTTTTTCCTGTACTAATATTTGATAATACAACGTTTTGTATATTTTGATTATATATTTCCCGTTCATGATGCTATTATTATTTTTTGACCATATATATATCCCGATGTATATTTATTTCCATTAATTCGTCTAAATAAACAGAATGATGTATTGGCGTTTTATTTATTCCTTTTTGTTTGTACACGGTATTTAATTATATTAATTGGTGGTTTCTAAAGCGATTTTAAGGCGGAATATATGTTTTAATTAAATAAATAGTGCAAACTGGCAACTCAACCAGATACGGCAACTGAGAAAGGGAGATAACAACATGATCGAGTGTTGCAATAATCCTATTTGTTTAATAGGTCTGTCTATTGGTCGTATTTAGTGACGGTCTACCAGGAGTTGGCTGATGGTGGGTTGTTAGTTTCACCACCAATCGTTTGGACGCTCGGTTGTAGCCCTCATATCGGATTCGTGGTGTTAATGGGGTGAGCTCCTAAAAAGTCGTAGCCCTCATCCTCATCTCTTGTTGATGGGGTGAGCTCCTAAAAGTCGTAGCTCTCATTTCACCATATCCTGTTGATGGGACGAGCTCCTAAAAGTCTATACGATTGTGTGTGTGTGTGTGTGTGTGTGTATGTGTGTGTGATAATAGGGGCTTTAATGAGCGTACAGTCGGTGCGTTTGTGTGCGCTTTTAATTCGTTCGAAGGTTATATACATGCCATTTATGCCTTCTAAGAAGCCTTCTAAGCGATCTGGCCGAATAAGACCGAATATATGCTTTAATTAAATAAATAGCGCAAACTGGCAACTCAGCCTTCTAAGCCAACTGGCTGATTAGGGGTTCTATAAGACAGCGGCCGCTCGGCTGAAGTCTTCATATGCGCCTGGCAGTAGCCGGGTGAACACCTCTTCCTTTCTCTCTCTTAAGTTAGGTTCATTGCAACTTGGGGGATAACTCCGCCTCCAAGTTGCAACATCCCCTCCCCCATTTTGGGGTTGCTTTGCAACAAAGGGGGGTGGGGGTTGGCACCAAGGGGGTGGGGTTTGCAGCAAATGGGGGTTGAGGTTGGCACTTTTGCAACATTTGCAATTGCATTGCACTCTCCCATTTTGCGGTCACACTACTCACGTTTATTATTGTGAACCGCTCGCGTCTTCTTTCCATGGAATAGAGTTTCAGGAATTGTAGTCGTCACCAGTAGTCTTCACGTTTCGTTTCCTCTATCTTAGACGTAAAAATGCTTTGTATGGTTTCTTTGTTTGCAATGTCTCGTTTTCTGTATGGGCTTCAGTGTGCTGAGCAATACTTATTGGTAGGACTAACCTTTTTCATAATTTTAGCATGATGTTTGCTTTTATGCGTGGCTCCTCCAGTTAATTTCAATCACTTTTCTAGGTGTTGTGATTTTAATGTTATAGTGTTCTGTAAATTCTTCATCTGATGACATTAAGATCCTTCACTTGTGGGTTTGGTGTTATTTCTTTGGCTTGCATATATATATATATATACACAAACACGAGGGCCACTCAATATATTTTGGGTACTTGTAGGTTATCTCCCCCCTACCAATTTTGACAGAATATTTTCGTTAAAACTAACGAAAATATCACGACTTAACCTAACCAATTATCAAGGGCGTACAGTTGATCTATTATTAATTATAACATTGTTCGTTTCTTGAATAGTATTTAGTATTTACTAATAGATCAACTGTACGCCCTTGATAATTGGTTAGGTTAAGTCGTGATATTTTCGTTAGTTTTAACGAAAATATTCTGTCAAAATTGGTGGGGGGGGGGGGGAGATAACCTACAAGTACCATATTTTGCCCCACCTTTTTTTTTCTTTTGAAGTTTTCTTGTAAGTTCCAGGAATTTTGTACACGAGGAGTGACATACCTTTTTTACAAGTTTTTATTTTTCCACAGTCTCCATCCTTTTCTACAGCTTTCCTCCACTCTGTATTCATTCGTCAGCCAGACTCTTTACACATTCGTCAGCCAGACTCTGTACTGAACGGACGCATTTCCTGAGCTCTCTGATATTGCTTCTAATTTGCATATTGCTAACAACTTTACTTTTGGTAAGTTTTGAATTTTATATACTTGCGTTTATATTTACATTGTTGTAGTTAAGTAATTGAATATTAGTGGTTTTTAGCGATTTAGAAGATTTTATAGCGTGCCGGCTTAGTTTAACTTAAATAGTGACAGTTATAAACTAATTTTAACGCGCGATGCCGTCGCAGAAAGCGTCGTGTGTTAGGTGTGGGGTAAACGGGTGGTATTCGGAGTTTAAAGATTATGACGGCGGTCCTATGGCGGTTACCGAGAGATCAGTTTGTTTCTTTTGCGAGTTAAGGGAGGAAATAGTTGAAATAAAACGTAGTGTACGTGAGGTAACGGAAAGACTTGCAACGCTTGATAAAGGCAGGGATAGGGCTACGGTTGACGAAAGCCGAACCAATACTAGCGTTGAAGGGTTCGTAATTTGAAGGGTGAGGTACATAATCTAGTTTAGGTAGCTTATCGGGAAGGGTGGATAGAGTTGAGGAAGGGGTTAAGGCTAGTCCGAGATTAGTAGATGGCGAGGGATTTAGAGAAGTTAAGGGTGGAGCTAGGCCGCGTACGTTAGGTGATAGGAATCCCCCCCTATCGAGGTTTCGAACCCTTTCGCCCATTTGGAAAGGGACGTGAATGAGGGGGAAACTATTTTAATTGGGGATTCTTTAGTGCGCCATATGGACGCAGAGTTCGTTGAACGGTATCCAACCAAAAGGAGGAGGGTTTGTCTCCCAGGGGCCAGGGTTGACAGAGTTCGAGACGAAGTGGATAGGATTGACGTTGCCTCCCGTCACTCGATGCTGGTGACGATGGTAGGGGGCAACGACTCGTATAGGTCCGATACGAGAGTGCCTGACCTTTTGGAGAAATATAGGGGGTTAATTAGGTCCCTAAAGGCGAGGTCAAATAGGTCTTTAGTTCTAGGTATTACCCATAGGCACGGTTTGGGTCTTAGGATTACGTCTAAAACGATATTTTTGAATGCTAAATTAGAAGAGATTTGTGCTGAGGAAAATGTACCCTTCGTAAAGCTGTGGTCCGAATTCAGTGATCCTAGCCTTTTTATAAAAGATGGGGTGCATTTTAATGAAATGGGTAATGCTAGGCTAGGTAGGTTAATAGACGAAAACTTGCGAAAGCTGTATAGGTCGAAGCCTTCTTTAAACGTTGTGGGTCCGGGGAACGCGGGCCCGACGTGAAAAATATTTTAAAACGCCCGCCCGTTGTAGAAAATAACTTAAACGTCTTTTATTGTAACGCGCGTAGTATTAGAAATAAATTAATTGAATTTAAGGCGATAACACAGGTCAACAAAAAAACTTTTTTTTTTCGTTGCCAAGGAAATTCGTACGAATTTAGGGTATTTTGGGGTTGCTGAATTCCAAAATGAAAGTAGTTTTTCCGATTTGGCTCTAGTTCTTGAGATAATGAATACCCTCAATTAATAGGAAACGTAACCATAACGCGTGCATATGGGAAACTACCGGAACATTCTAGATGGTGAGACGGAATAAAATGCCATTATGTATTTCATGTGTTTACTTTTGTATGATTTGAGGCAATTTCAATGCGATTTGTAAGTAGGCTCCGCCTGAACATTAAATTTTTTGCATTTTTACGTGTTTCAATGGGGTACCAATTATCTCATAAATTAGAGCCAATCTAGCAAAACCGATGTCATATTCGGAATCAGCACCACAAAGTTACCCCAAAATCACTCTAATATGATTGGCAATAAAATGAGTGTTGACCAGTGTAATTTATTCCGGCAACTATGATATAGTTGCTATCACTGAAACTTGGTTAAATTCCGTGACTCGGGACTTGTTGGGGGAACTTGATGTACCTGGTTTTAAACTCTTTACTAGTGATAGATTACATAGGTTTGGTGGCGGCGTTTTGTTGTACATTCGTAATTCCCTTAGGGCTATCGAGGTTAAGTCAGGTTTTCCGGCAGCAATTAATGCGATATGTGTTGAAGTTAGGGCGCGTACTATTAGTTTTAATTTTGTTGTTGTTTATTGACCTCCCGTTCAACCCCTCGATACAGATACTAGATTTTACTCACTTCTTGGTAACTTTATTGACAATCGGAATAGTATAATTGTCGGAGACTTTAACTGTTCTAATGTTAATTATGAGACTTTTACTGGTAATGAGGAGGGTTTGAGATTGATTGAGTTTATGGAAGATAACTTTTTTACGAAAGATGGTTACCGAACCAACGCGCGGTGATAATATTTTAGATTTGGTGATGACGAACGGCGAGAATATAGTCGAAGGTTTAGAAGTAGGCGAGAGTTTAGGATGTAGTGATCATCAAATTCTTAGGTTTAAGTTATTGATAGAAAACACTAAGTATAGTAACGTAATAGAAGTCCCTGATTTTCGTAGGGCTAATTTTGATAGTTTTGCGGATAGGGTGAGAGTGGTGGACTAGGATAACTTATTTATTGGTAATGACACAAATTTGTATTGGGTGGCGTTTAGAGAAAGTTTTAGGAATATTGAAAGGGAGTTTATTCCTCGTAGGCCCAAGCGCGCTAGAAATCATGGTAGGCCCAAGTGGTGGACGACGGAAATAGGCGAGTTAATAAACGAGCGTAATAGAGTGCATAGACTTAATAAGCGCAATGGCACGGCAGCTAACTTTAATAGATATATCGAGCTTAGACGTCAGGTTAAAAGATCAGTTAGGAATGCTAAGCGTAATTTAGAGATACTTATAGCTGCGGAGAGTAAACATAATCAATCCAAAAAAGTTTTATGAATACGTTAATAATCGTAAGCCGATAAAAGATAACATAGGCCCTCTAGTGGATGTTAATGGCGCTTTGGCTTCTGACGCTCAGACGATGGCGGGTATTTTCAATAACTTTTTTGCGACAGTTTTTACCGTAGAAGACGTAAATAATGTCCCCGACGTGGACGATATCGTTCCATTTAGTAGCGAGACTATTTTGGATGAAATAACTGTTTACGAGGGTGAGATTGCGCATTATATCGATAGGCTAAAAGTTAGCAAGGCTCCAGCCCCTGACGTTTTTTTTTCCCAGACATTTGAAAGATTTGAAAGACGTTATCGTAGGCCCCTTAACGAAGATTTTCAATCAGTCACTCGAAACGGGGATTATTCCTGAAGACTTCAAATTAGCTAACGTCACGCCTATTTTTAAAAAAGGCGACCACGCAGTAGCTAGCAATTATAGGCCAATTAGCTTAACGTCAATTGTCGGTAAACTTTTGGAATCCGTAGTTAGGGATCGTATCATCGATCACTTAGAAAGTAAAAATTTGATTAATAGTAGTCAGCAGGGGTTTCGACGGCATAGGTCTTGTTTAACTAATTTGTTAGAATTTTATAACGAAATAGTGCGCGAATACGATAGGCATAGAGCGGCTGACGTTATTTATTTAGATTTTAAAATGACGTTCGATACAGTTCCGCATAGGAGATTAATTGCGAAGGTTAAAGCGCACGGTATACGCGGTCAGGTAGCTAACTGGTTAGAAGAATGGCTTCGTGCTAGGAGGCAGAGGGTCGTAGTTAATGGTAGTGAATCGGGGTGGTTGGATGTAGGTAGCGGTGTCCCACAGGGTTCAGTGTTAGGCCATTGCTATTCGTAATTGACTTTAACGACATAGATATAGGATTGACTAGTAACGTGTCAGAATTCGCGGACGATACTAAAATAGGCGGTAAGGTTGTTAACGAGGACGATAGAAATAGGCTCCAAGACGATGTAAATGGGATTATGGAGTGGACGGATAAGCGGCAGATGCAATTTAACGTAGAAAAATGTAAAGTTCTGCATATAGGTTCTCGTAACAATAATTACACGTACACGATGGATGATAGGGAGTTAGCGAGCTTTGACGAGGAAGTAGATTTAGGCGTACGCGTATCTAAGGATGTAAAGGTTAGGAAACAGTGCTTGGAGTCTTGTGCAAAAGCTAATAGGATGTTAGGCTTCATAGCGCGTAATTTCGAATTTAAATCGAAGGATATTATATTGCCCCTTTACAAGTCCCTAGTCAGGCCTCATTTAGAATATGCCGTTCAGTTTTGGTGCCCGTACTTGCGTGAGGATATTGATAGGTTAGAAAGGGTTCAGCGTCGTGCCACGAAACTGATTTCGTCATTGCGCAACAAGCCTTATGAAGATAGGATTAAAGAGTTAGACTTGTATTCACTCGAAACTAGGAGATTAATGGGGGAGCTTATTGAAGTTTTCAAAATCGTTAATAACATCGATAACGTAAATTTTGACAAATTGTTCACTTTCGATAATAACAATACTCGTAATAACGGATTTAAGTTGCGTGGCAGACGTTTCATCACTAATATCACTAAAAACTTCTTTACGTTTAAAGTAACTGATAAATGGAATAATCTTCCCGCGTTAGTCGTGAACTCTACCAGCGTTAATATGTTTAAGAACCGTTTAGATAGGCATTTTAAAAATATTAACGTTGTTTTATAATAATAAAACGATCCCCCCTTTTCTCTCTAGCCTCCCCCTTTTCTCTCTCTAGCCTCCCCCTTTTCTCTCTCTAGCCTCCCCCTTTTCTCTCTCAGCCTCCCCCTTTTTTCTCTCAGCCTCCCCCTTTTCTCTCTCAGCCTCACCCTTTTCCCTCTCAGCCTCACCCTTTTCCCTCTCAGCCTCACCCTTTTCCCTCTCAGCCTCACCCTTTTCCCTCTCAGCCTCACCCTTTTCCCTCTCAGCCTCAACCTTTTCCCTCTCAGCCTCACCCTTTTCCCTCTCAGCCTCACCTTTTTCCCTCTCAGCCTCACCCTTTTCCCTCTCAGCCTCACCCTTTTCCCTCTCTCTCGTTAAAATTATTAACGTTGTTTAATATAATAAAACAATTAGCAACAGGAGCTCTAGGGTTGGTGATCGAGGATGAATCTGTTGACAATAATGCCAGCTTGTGACATGCCAGTGCGATGCCAGCAAAAAAAAAAAAAATTAGACTAACACGATCGTAGATGTAGCTCGTAGCGTAAACTAATCCACTTTTTGTTTTACTCTCCCTACATTTTTTTTTCCTTCTTATCCTCTCCTTACTTGCATGTCTGTAGTTTGCATGGTATGATAGTGAGTTAAGACTGTGTTTGCATGGTTTGTAAGCTTTCTTATTTTACTTCTTTTCATCTTTCACCCCTTTCCTATTCTCTCCGACTATTTTTCTGACTTGTCAGCAGTGGCCGACTGATGATGATGGTGAGCCTTTCTTTCTCTTTTTCTGAATGAATGTTAACCCACGAGTGATAGGTGTTGCTACTTAATTAACCCCTTATTCTCTTCTCTTAACCCGCTACTCTTTCCTTTCTCTCGTTCTTTAACTTTAGAGTGGATCTTAGGGTCTTTGTTAGCCTTAGCTTCTGTAGATCTGTAGATTCCTTGCTGGTAAAAGTCCGCTGGGTTCCGCTGGAGCCACCTCTTAACCTCCTCAACAACTTCATCGTCACTCTGAAACTTTCTTTCACGAATAACATCCTTCATTGGCCAAAACAAATAGAAGTCTGAAGGTGCTAGATCTGGGCTGTATGGAGGGTGGGGTAACACAGTCAAGCGCATTTTTATGATGGCCTCTCTTGTTTGCAAACTGTTTTGTGGTCTTGCATTGTCGTGCAAAAGAAGGACGTCTTCCACTTTTCTCTCCGATCGAACTCGCTTTATACGTCTCTGGAGACTCTGTATGGTAGCAATATATGCCTCCGAGTTGATTGTTTGTCCTTTCTTTATAATGTCCACCAGAATCACCACTTTCATGACCCAGAAGATGGTGGCCATAACTTTTCCTGCAGAGGGAGCCATTTTGAACTTTTCCTTGCGTGGGGAGTCTGCGTGATGTCACTCCATGGATTGGCGTTTTGTTTCAGGTTCAAAGTGGTGTACCCAAGTCTCGTCCCCAGTCACACAGTCACAGTTCGTGAAAGGAAGTCATCCCGTTCTGTCTCGTATCGAACCAACGACTCAGAAGCAATTTCTTTTCTTTGGGCTTTGTGATCTTCAGTCAGTTGGCGAGGAACAAACCGTGAACACACTTTTGAGTATCCCAGTTGCTGAATTATCGTATTCACACTTCCTTCACTAATTCCTAGCTCCAGTGATAGCTCCTTGTATGTGACGCACCGTTTTGATCGAATGATGCTGTTAGCACGTTGCACAGTGTGAGATGTCACAGCCGATGCCGGGGGACCGCTGCGTGACTCATCGTCGAGGATGGCTCTCCCTCTCTCCGATGATCTCACACATTTAGACCAGCGTCCAACTGTCCTTCGATCAACAACAGCATCTCCGTAAACGTTTTGTAGACGTCTATGAATATTTTCAACTGTTTCCTTCTCTGCGGTTAAGAACTCGATAACAGCTCTCTGTTTATGACGCACATCACTGTCAGAAAGTGCAAACTTACGGCCCAAAAGACATTTCAGTCCCCATGGCCTATTTTAGCTAAGAAAATGGGTGGTGCAAAATATATTGAGTGCCACTAGTATATATATATATATATATATATATATATATATATATATATATATATACGTATTAGGGTGCCACATAAAAATCATTTTTTGATTTTTACGACGGCCCTTTGTGGGATTGTTAGGTTGGGTGACAAAGCCCTGAATATGAAATTTTAGCCAAATTGAAGGATATTTAGGGGTTCCGCATCGACCATCTCTGGCGTACCACATGTCAGAAGTAATGAGTTTCTCCAAGAAATTGCTCCAGCTCCAAGGGGTAAAGTAACATGTACAATGTCAATATAAATGCTATCATATACCATGGCGTAGAGGACAGTCACAGCTATATTTCCATAGCATTAAGCTTATTCCATCTCCAATATTTTTTTATATTAATATTTTTGTCGCGGTTCAAAAGTTTTTTTTCAAAGTTTCACCTTAATACGTTTATGCTTTGTAATCCAAACCACACCAACCGGCAACCAGCTTATAACAACACAATACGCAACTAGCAAACAGTGCAAACACCTTAACAATATTGTTCAACATTATTTCATAATTAATTGGAATAAACTTGTCCCACCATGCCTGGGTAGCAGGATACTATTCTCTGTGTGTAATGTTATTAATAATACAAAATCATTAAATCAATTTCAATTTTATTGCAACAAAACAACTTAATATTATTAAAATAAAAAACACTTTATTCCGTATTAATCATAGTAATATACTGAGCCTACTGGCCATATAAATCAAAATAATAACTAAGAAATAAAGTATATACGATTATACATTGTTATACAGGATTAATAGGAGTAACACCCTATAAAAATGAAGCAAATTCAAATATACCATAAAGTACTCCCAAACCCGTTAAGGATTTCCGCTGTGGGCGCTCGGGTGCTGTTTGCGGTGCTTCTCAACGACTTCCATCAAGTACTGCCGTTGCTCCTCGTCCTTGGTGAGTGCGAGATTGTAGTTCTGCCTCAGCGCGACCCCTCGCTCCGCCCAGACATTGACAACGCTCAACGTAGAGACACGGCGTTTCCCCGCCAGGTAGGACGCATTGTTCGACCAGGTAGCCGGCTCCAACTCTAGGAAAGAAGTATTGATCGCGAGCCGCTCGAAAAGAAGCGTGCTGGATGTCGTGCAAAAGTCTGCGACTGTCTTTCGCTCGAGCTCCTCCGGGCAGACGTCCAGGGCAATGCGCTTGGGTGGCTCCTCGGTGCCCTCGACATCCTTGATGGCCGTCGCAATTCGACTCTTCTCCTCCAGCGGAGTGTCGTCATCGAAGAGAGCGAGGGCGGCCAGGTGTTCATCAGGTACCAGAGATGTCGTCGAAACACACAGGGGAGGTAGCCTTGGACACGTCCTTGTCCACCTTGTCGTAGTCAACCAGCGCCTTGAGCATCGCCAGGTCAGTTCGAGGGGCAGCGGCGGGAAGGGGCGCCGTAAACCAGGCCGGAATGTAAACCAGCAGCGCAAAGTTTACGAAGCGCAGGATGCCCCGGGCCTCGCGAGCCTTAATGGGGCTGCTGCCGGAAGAGGTGGAGCTTGATGGCGTATATCACTTTGGCCATCCACCGGGCGCGGTGGAGTGCGCCCGGTCGCATGAAGCGCACACCTCGCTGGGGGACGCCTCCAAGCGCTATGATCGCCAGCTCCAGGAGCTCTCGGTAGTCGTCCCGCGGCTGGCCCTTGGTGATGTGACCCTTGAAACGCGCGATCAGATCGTCTCGCGCCTTGAGCAGCGGCTTAGTAAGGTCTTTCTTCGAGATGGCGCTGAATTGGTCGGTGCAGACGATTGCCAGCGCTCCTTCAGTCGCGAGAACAGTTTAATGTCAGGACCAGAGGAGGGGCCCATGCACTCGATGAAGGCTTTCTCTGCCACCAATTCTAGCATGTGGTGCCGACAGGCCAGGTTCAGCAGCTGGCGGTGAAGGCCCTGCTCGATGAAGACGCAAGCGCCCGAAACGACGCCCGTGTTGGCAGCTGTCGTGTCAAAGGAGAGCCCGACGACACGATCAGCGATTCCCCAGTCATCCAACGAGTTCAGCACAGCATCTGCTTGGGCGCGACCAGTTCCAGCAGGCAGCTTCGGCACGGAGAGAAGTTTGTCGACGCCGTCGCCGGACACGACTATGGCGAGGCGATCGACCTTCTTGCCGCTGAAGTCGGAGACCATCTTCCCGTCCCAGTGAACGATGAGCGGGACACTGGGATCGAACGTCATCTTCACTTCTTTGGCGATTTCCCCTCGATGACGCAATCGCCAACGCCGAATCGTCTCGTGACTGAGAGCCAGTTCATCTGTGTCTTGAATATCCAGACTGGAAGCAGCTGCTTTCATGAGTTGAACGGCTCCACGGTTGCTTGTTTTGGTCCGGTCCAGTGCCGACGCTAGGTCTTGAGTCATAATGTTCTTTTTGCGACGGCGCTTTGTAGGTGGATTGGTTTCCTCTTCTGTCGAGCAATTAGGCGACGACGACGAGTTTGATGATGTAAGGGTTGCTGTTGCCAGTGATTGCTCTGATTGCTTTTGGCGTTGCCTTTCTTTGGCAGCTTCACGCGCGGATGCACGTTGCTCAATTCCAGTGAGGATTTTGTCCACCCCGGACATGACACCACGGCGACCCTTTTCGCGTTGAGCAAGAAGGAAGTCGCGATCCTCCTGGATGGTGATGACGGAGAGGGCGTTGTCGAGAGCCACGTCAAAAATGTCATCGAGTCCCTCGGTGAAGGCCGCCCTGGCTGCCTCACCTGTGGCGCCGGACCGCTTCCGGCTGCGCTGCAGTGCCTGCCAATTGTCGTAAAGTCTAAGCAGTTTTCGCGCGGCGCTTTTGGAGGTCATGGTCGGGATTCTGGCCATAGCCCAGAAAGTATACACCTCGACGATCACATTACGCGCCGCCTCGGCTAGAAGTTGTTTTTGCACCTTATGAAACTGTATAAACCGGCGAAGCACTTCACCATTTGAAGGTAACCTGTTTCCCGTTAGGGGGCTTGGGTTGGCGTGTCCGATTAGCCATATCTCGGTCTTGGATCTCAGTGAGCTTGCGGTAGCCATCACGAGATGATCACGCGTTGAATGCGTGAAGGAGACTGATTGACTGAAGACTGTGACAGTGTGACTCACCACACTAACCCGGCGTTGCGCTGTTGCCAGATCTCAATGCTGAAAAGTAGTGAAAATATATACAATGAGAAGCAAATATTAATTATAAATATTTAAATTTATGAAATGCATAAATTATAGCAATATATATGCAGGGTTGGCTGGTTTAACCCAAATGGTTTAAACCATGGTTTAAACCATTTAAAAAAAACATGTTTTTCTGGGTTTTTTGTTTTTTTATAATTTCAATTTTTACAACACAAATTATTTAATTCATAAACTAATAGCTCTAAAACTAAAACTTATATTTATATTGATAAGACCTAAAAACCATCAGTTCAGGGTAGCCTAGTATGTACGGTAGTATATAATATAGCTACCTTGCACTAGCAGGCCTATTTAATAGTGGCATTGCACATAAAAGGATTGAAGTTACCTGTATCAATTACATTATAAACGCATGTAGCTACAAATATAAATGTTGTTATTAGGTTTATTTTCATTTTTGTGAAGTTAGCACTTCTTACATCTAACATCTTCCAATTAAAAAATGAGACAGTCAGCAATTCTAATTTCTGAGTACCAGTACCTAATTGAGTTATCTGAGTTAAGTTTTTTTTTTTTAAAACCATTTTTTTTTTTTTTTTTTAAAACCATGGTTTTTTTCAACCCTGTATATATGTAATAGTGCCATGGTTACAGGTTTCCCAGATAAATCCATTATTTCGAACACACGGTACAACAGAAACGGTCGATGCGGAACCTCTAAATGTACTTCGATCGGGCTCAAACTTCATATTTAGGGTTTTCTCATCCAACCAAACAATATGACTAAGGGCCATTCGAAATTTCCAAATTCTAAAAACTGCCCCTATAGAGTGTGGCACCCTAATATATATATATATATATATATATATATATATTGTAACTGCTTGATAATCTTATATATGGGTATAAATAGAAAACAGTGCCAAGTTTTGCTAGAAATGACTGCAATTTATTAAAGAGCAACTGAAGCTCTTTCCACCGCGCGCACCATTATATTTTTCCTATCATATAGTCCATTGTCGCCTTCGGTTTGGGTGTGTAACTCAAGCCTTTAGACACATTCTGCCTCCATCTTCTTCAAATTGCTTGCGATAATGATATTTTCCAAAATGTCTGAAAATGGTCTTAGCCCCGCCAGTAAACACAAAAGAGGAAAGAGTAAAAACTTTAGCAAATGGAGAAAAGGAAAGAAATAGAGAAAAAATTATGGAAATTTGCATATTTATATGCATGTAAGTTACTTTTAAGGCAAATTCTATGTCCATAAACTTTGTTCTATATTTTGTTATGATTTTCATATACAGTATATACTGTATATATATACACACATTTATTTTCCAGAAACTGATGTTTACAAAGAAATAACAGGATCGACACAGTGGTGAATCTTTCATAAATTTATTTAGTAGTGCAAAAGTTTCGGCAGTACACTTGCCATCTTCAATTGAATCTAAGTTAAAAGTATAAAGCAAAGAGTTAAAAAATTTTAAAAAATAAAAAATGTAAATAGTTAAAACATTAAAATGACAGGTGACTAGATACAAATTACAAAAATTGAAATTATAATATTTATGAAAAACATTTACAAACAATACCAAACGCAAGAGTATATCTGCCGCCATAGCTGGCATCTGACTAAAACAAACAGAAAAAGAGTACAAGAATGAGTAACTATTTTAGTTGGTTGTTTGGATATGGGGACATTACTTGGTTAAAATAAATTCAATTTAAAGGGGGAGTTATTGTTTTTTATTGTTGGTTTATTTCTAAAAATGTACTACAGGGTGGGCCGTAAGTTTCCATACATAGGAAAAATTAAACGTTTGTTTTTATGTTTCAGATACCCTAAGAATATGCGTTTGACGTAAGATCTTGTTTACTGATGAAGCAAATTTTTACGTCAATGGAGAGGTTAATCGGCAAAACATACGTTATTGGAGTAATGCTAACCCTAACTGGCTGAGTCCGACGAAGATCAAGGTGCCGGTAAAGTGATGGTGTGGGCCGGGATATGGGGTGACAGAATTATTGGACCAATTTTTGTCAGTGGAAAATCTTAATGCCGAAAGGTATCTTAACATGTTGCAAGAAGATATTTTCCCATCCCTGCTAAACGAGGAAGGTAACTTCCCAGTTTACTTCCAGCAAGATGGAGCTCCACCTCATTATGGTCTTCACGTGCGTCGGTATTTGGATCAGCAGTTTCCGGATGCTTGGATTGGTCGGCGTGGTCCTGTGGAGTGGCCTCCCAGATCCCCAGATCTCACCCCCCTTGATTTCTATCTTTGGGAGCACTTGAAGGCCATGGTGTATCAGGAAAAGATACGAGACATAAATCATCTAAAGGAACGTATCACCAACGCCATTACAAGCATAACGTCAACTGTGCTAATGCGTGTTCATCAACAGTGCGGAACACGTATTGAAATGTGTTTTCAAAACAATGGCAACCATGTAGAGCATATTATATAAATAAAAATGGTTGTCCATAACAAAATGTTTATTTTTCCTATGTATGGAAACTTACGGCCCACCCTGTATAATGATGAAAGTGTATAATGATCCTAAAATCCTTCAGTCTGTATGATTAATTTAAATTTATTTTTGAGGGGCGGGTGGTCATGTTCAATTTTATGGTTTCTGATGTATGAATTATGTAGATTGCCTAGGGGACGGTTTATTCTGACAGAGAAACCCAAATGTTTGGTATCTAAAATTGAAGTTGCGTCTTCTCAAATACGTAGCCTTACAGCCTTACAGCTATCGCACCGTGTATTGATAAATAACACTTGAACAGATATTCTCTGGGGATATATATATATATATATATATATATATATATATATATTATATAATGTATGGCTCTAAATTTAAAATTATTTCAGTTTATATGAAACTTTCTGAGGCAGAGAAGCCATTCAATCCTGAAAACTGTAGTAATGGTGCGATAATGTATAGAGTTAGGTTGCCTAAACTTAAAGTCAGCAATGCCCTCCTTTCTAATAAAATTACAGTAAGTAATTTGCATATGAATGACTTACCCACTACCCAGAGACTTTATTTTACTTATTTATTTAGATTTTACTTCAGACGTTCTATAAAATTGCTGTTTTCCTCAGTGTATTTTAAGTAATGGTGGACAAGAGTGATTTTATATTTGAGGTTTAAATTGGACGTTGACACGTTTTGAGTTCAGAGTAAAAATTTACGAAATACAAGTTAATGGTTTACTCTGGGTAATACCGGATCCAGTTTTCTTAGTTATAAACTTTAGTAATACTTTTCCTAATTCCATTATGAAATAGATCTTCAAATCCTACTTTTTCGGAAGAAAGCACTCACTAAAATTATCCAAAGAGGACTGCAATCAAAGGGAAATTAGTGAAAAAAACAAGTTAGGATCATCACTATCGTCGTCGTAGATGACGTCCACTCAGCTGACAACTTGTACATTTTCTTCATCGTCGTCAATGTCAGTGACTACTAGGGCAGTCTCGGACAGAAGGTTAGGCCTGTTCAAAAATCAACTTTTTCTTATTTTCATAGGTTTCTGTACATTTTCCCATGCTTTTTGACCTGAAAAAGCCGGAAATCACAACTATTTTGACCTAGGATGTTGGGAAGCATTGCCGCATGGAGCTTTAAATTTTCTGCCTTGAAATCGGCCAAAGCGCCAATTCCGGGGTCCCTTGAATTATGTTTTGCACTTTAACTTTTGATCTAAACAAGATAGAGCAACAAATTAGGTATCAAATGAAAGAGCATAAAATTAATAAATAATAATTAATAATAATAATAATAATAATAATAAATAAATAATAATTAATAATAATAATAATAATAATAATAAATAAATAATAATTAATAATAATAATAATAATAATAATAATAATTATCTATCATTTTTCAGGAAACAACAGAAACTCAATCAGAATCTAGAAAACCATCTACAAGTTACAACTTCACAATGGCATTAAGCAAGGAGCTGAGGGAGCTCCGTGGGCGCACAGTTGATATCTCAGAACCTCCACGTACTGTCCACAGGCAGGTGTCAACTGGGCCATCTACCAGATCTCTCACTGAAAACTTTCCTGGTTGGATACCCTTCAGCTTTTATCAGTGGTTCCCAGCTTCCCACCAACAGACAGGCGTTCCAGTATTTCCTTAATCTTCAGAATTTACCGGAAAATGCAGGGAGGCCCATGGTTCAAGACCTTGCATATGAAACAGTTGAATCTATCATCCCATTCTGGCAGATGGCTAGGATCAAGACAATGACCAAGTACAACGCAATGAAGCTCTTCATGAAACTACATGAGAAACATCGTGCTCTGGTGAAAAGCAAAGGAAGAGCAAGTAACCCTGGAGGAAAAAGAGGAGCATTTGTGCTGGAATTAGACAGCCTGTTCGATATAGGAGCTCCAGATGCAATCCAGGAAATACAGAACAACAGACTGTTATCCAGAGAGAAGAAAGATGAGGATATCAGGTTCTACGAAGACCAAAAGACTGAGAGGAAAGGTCATATGTCTGGTCATGACAAGATTTTTGAGACAAGATCCCTGCAGCAAGCAGCGAGGAATGAAAGACTGCAGCATAGACAAGAACAAGGTAAAACTAATTACTTTGAACGTTACAAAAAGTTTTAAGTTTTACTCCATTGCGATATTTAGCATGTACTTAACAATTACTGTCTTAACATGTTGTACTATTTTACAGCTGCAGCAGAACAAGAGGCAGTGTTCATGTGGATGACATTACCTGGGGTGACTCAACTGACAACGACGCTAACACAGAGGACATGGATTACCATCAGCCTCGTCCTGGATGTTCTCACCATCAAGACACTGTGACTAATGTGACTTTGACGTTTCCAAGGAAGGTCATGGAATGTGATGTCATCTGCAATACAGCTGATCGTCTTGGTTTATCAGACAATCAAGTTACTGCCATGGTTTCTGCCACATTGAAAGCTGGAGGGGCTGATCTGGATAACTTCGTCATCTCAACCTCAACAACACGTCGCAACAGAATGCTGTCCAGGTATAATATCAGCCAGAGTCACATGTCCAAGTTTTGTGAAAACCCCCCACAGTACGCTGCCTTACACTAGGATGGAAAGTTGCTCAAAGATGTCTTGGGCAGTGAACCTGGAAGTACCTCAGAGACTTTAGCTGTGCTAGTGTCTGGTCCACCTTCATACACTGAAGGAAAGTTATTGGGAGTACCTGTCATCGACAATTCTTCTGGCACAGCTCAGGCTGAGGCTTCAATGGATTTACTGGAGACATGGGAACTTACGGATAATGTTACTGCCCTTGTTTTTGACACTACATCCAGTAACAGTGGAGTTCACAGAGGAGCTGCCAAACTGCTAGAGAAAATGCTGAACAAAAAGGTGTTTTATCTGGCCTGTCGACATCACATCCTGGAAATCCTAGTAGGAGCAGTTTGGGAGAAGCTGTTTGGGAAGGTGAAGGGGCCAGATAATCTCTGGTTTGAGCATCTGAAGGATGTTTGGACTGACTTGTCCAAGGAAACCCAAAGATGCTGGCTATCAACAGCAAATGGCTGAAGGAAAAGAAGAAGAACAGTGAAGAAATACTCCAAGACATTCTAAAAAGAAAGGCTTCCAAGAGCCGACTACAGGGAAATGGCTGAACTGACAGTCATTGTTCTTGGAGGAACGCCTCCTCGAGGTATTCACTGGAGTCGATCAGGCGCCATTCATCAGACCAGATGGATGGCCAGAAACCTGTACTCCATGAAAATGCTGATGTTTGCAGATCAACTTGAGTACGACGAAGACACTGTATCAAAGCTGGAAAGACTCAACACCTTCCTTGCGCTGTTCTACGCTCCTGTATGGATGATGTCAATGTCTGCTGCAGATGCTCCCGTGAATGATCTAAGTCTAATCCAGAACATGTTGAAGTACAAGAAAACTGACCCAGAGCTTGCTGATGCAGTACTTAATAAGATGGAAAACCACAAATGGTACCTGACGCAGGAAGTCGTGCCATTTGCCCTGTTCAGCAGTAGATTGAGTGACACATTGAAGCACGACATTGCTGCCCAGTTACATGCCACTGAGAAGCCAGACAGCTTCAGAACAGGAAAGCCTCTATTCCAGAGAGTCACAGCTAAGACCACCCTGGTTGATCTCATTGGCCCAGAATCACATTTCCTGCTGGACACACTGAACATTGGATCCGAGTGGCTTCTGGAACCTGTCACGTCTTGGCCACAGAATGAGGACTACAGAAAAGCGTTGGACTATGTTAAGAATCTGAAAGCGATGAATGACATTGCTGAACGTGGTGTCAAGATGATGAGCGACTTTGCAAATGTCATAACAACAGATGCCAAGCAAAGGGACTATCTCCTTCAAGCTGTGGAGTTCAACAGACGCCGCTTTGACAGCTTCAAGAAACAAACTCTCAAAACTGACTGTGTAAATGTCATTATGAAATTAATCATCATGTAATGCTTTCACTTCTTGATCGATTAGACTTGTGACAAAATGTTAATCTCAAATTTGAGTCATGAATAAGGCGCCTTGTCTGCCTTGAGTGTGAGAAAACGAATTTTGTGATATTTCTGAAATCTTTGTATGTACCAATGTGCCATTTCTTGTTCCAAGACTATCATAATTGTATAAGTTAGAAAGAGGATTAAAAACACTAATTTGGTGCCTATTTTGTTGCTCTATCTTATTTAGATAAAAAGTTATAGTGCAAAACATGATTCAAGGTACCCCGGAACTGGTGCTTTTGGCCGATTTCAAGGCAGAACTTAAAGCTCCATGCGGCAATGCTTCCCAACAACCTAGGTCAAAATGGTTGTGATTTTCGGCCTTTTCAGGTCAAAAAGCATGGGAAAAAGTACAGAAACCTATGAAAATAAGAAAAAGTTGATTTTTGAACAGGGCTAACAGAAGGTCTACTAACTCTTGGGGCAGGATGTCACCTTCAGTCCAGTCATACTCAAGATTTCCATTTTCATAGACCTTCCACCCATGTCCAGCTGTGGTGGGGATGTCTGGATATGAAAAATGCGCGTTTACCCATACTTGTGTTTGATACTCGACCCTCAGAACGTCCATCTTTAGTGACGATCGGCATGGTGACAAGAGACTCAGGTCGATTGCTGTGTAGAATTTCCATCTGGTTAAGTCATGGTGCAATTTGCTGACATCTATTTATGATGGTTTATCATCAAACAAACTTTTCCAGCTCAATTTCACTACCTTCAGAAACGCAGTCTGTCATCAACTGTCCTATAAACGTCCATGAACGCAGGATGCTTTTCCATGGTCTTCTTGGCTGTGATCTTTCTTTTGCGAATGAAGGCACTGGTTGAGTCACACCCAGAAAAAACATGCTGTGCAAGCATTGTTAAACACATCGGTGTGCCATGTTTACTAACGAGGCATTTATATCCAAAATGCTTCTTTTGTTTGCAATGCCTGGGTCAAAGTACACATTCCGTTGTAGTTGGTTACCATAATACATGAAGAGTGTCACATGGAAACAGGTAGTGGATGGTGGCCACGGCATTTCCACGGAATCTCTGTAGGCATCTACAGAGCAGCAACAGAAACTGATAGCTGCTTCCTCTAGTCACTGCTCTTCCAAAGAGGCAAATTCAAACACTGTTTCAAACAACTTGTCCAGTTGGCACCTCATCGGAATACACCATCATCGAAATACACTAAGTCACTTCTAGTTTGGTCTCCAAAACTTGATTCTCTGACCGAAGTGTTTTTTCAACTTGTCTTTCAGCTTGTCGGTCTTGTACTATTGGTTATAGACCTCTGGAAAATGTGTTTGCATAAACAAACAGTATCGTTCACGTAGTATTGTCATCCGTTCATCCTGCAAACTTCTGATAATGCTCCTTTCAACATAATCACATACATGCTCAAAGGCTTTCTCGTAAGCTCTGATCTGTATAGAACTGTCATCAGTCTTTTCGGTTTTTGATCTCCTGTCATCCTTTCGAGCATAACCACCACAGGGTGTCATAAGTCACGTCCAATTTCTATCCACTATTTAGGCCAAAATATATGAGAATCAAATGCAAAACCTTTATTATACAAACAAACATAAAAAGAATATGTTATGTCAATCAAAGTAGGCGCTGGAAATGCCCTCCATTTTGCTCAAGTACTGCTTCAAGACGAGGCACCAAATTGTTCACAGCTACTGCAGTTGTGTCATTAGAAACCTCACGAATTGCTAGTTCGATGCGTTCCCTCAGTTGGTCTAAGATAGTTGGTTTTGCTCGATGGTATACTCTGGACTGAAGGTCACCCCACAGCCAGTAGTCACAGAGGTTAAGGTCAGGTGAACGACGTGGACAAAACTGCTTAAAGTGCCTGCTGATGATACGATGTTCTCTGAAATGCTGCATGAGAAAGGTTTTTACAGGATTGAAGATATGAGGAGGCGCACCGTCTTGCATAAAGACACATGTACGAACTTTCCTCAGTCGACGCAACTCTGGCAATAAATGTTCCTCCAGCATTGTCAGGTAACTCTTGCTATCAACGGTATCTTCAAAGAAAAATGGACGAGTACGATAATTTTTCGAGACACCCATCCAAACAGTCACTTTTGGTGAATGTAATGGAGTTGCAACAGTGACGTGTGGATTTTCAGTAGCCCATATCACACAATTTTTTGTTATCGCCCCCATTTCCGTATTGCCAACTTTATATAAAGTATTTGAAAAAAATCGTATACAATATACTAAATTCTTAATCAAATACGACATATTAACTAAAAGACGATTTGCGTTTAGAGGTGAGCATTAGCGTGTAGCGTCATGAGCGATCTGGAGGCACATTTCAGGTTTTGTACAATCAACCATGCTGATTTCAGAAAAGAAATCAAAAATTTTCTGCAACAAGCAGAACACCTCCTTTTTCGCATGTAAAAAATACAAAATTCTTGTTAATTACAGTTGGCAACACTGACTGACATGGTACTTTTGGCAGCTTTCTAATTATTCTCAGTGAGTCATCCCCTGGAATTTCTTAGTTCTACGCTAGCTCGCTTGAGAGAAACAAGTGTTTTTTCTGTGGATGGGATGTTCAGAAACCCCAAGGTACTAACGAAAGGTGCGTTTTGTGATAGATACATTATACACATTTCTTTATTTTGTTGTTTTACATTGTTTGAGTTTTTTATATGTCTTAGGGTATATATATATATATATATATATATACCTATGGATATTTATATGCATAATACAGGGTGTCCATAAATGTTTACCCTGAAAACAGTATGCTCTCATGTTTTAATGACGAATCTTACATCCGTTTTTCTTTTACAGGTGATCTCGTCCACGCATAGAGTGTCTGTGCTGGTGTGTCGTTTCTACCGCATTCGCCGCTAGGAGCGCTGTAGTAGCTGTTCAGTTAAGATGGCGTCTGTGACAGAGAAGGCACAATGTGTTGTGTGGCTTGCAGAAACAAAATCTCCTGTCAGTGTTCAGCGAAGGTTCAGAACAAATTATGGAAAGAATCCACCTGATGTGAAATTAATTAAGTCGTGGATGAAAAAATTCTTGGAAACTGGAAACGTGGAAAAGGGAAAGAGCAGTGGTAGACCATCAGTTTCGGATGGGACGGTGGAAAACATTCAAACTGCTTTCACACGGTCACCAAGGAAATCGGTGAGACAAGCTTCATGTCAACTAAAGATACCGAAGTCTACGGTGCACAAGGTGTTACACAAACGTTTGAAGTTACACGCTTCCAAGGTAAATGTTGGAAAATGTGTGACGTGAGTGTGAATACCGTTTAGACATTTTACGTGCCACTAGGGGTGCACATGTGGAAGCTTATTAAGTTCATTAACTATATATCAAAACTTTGTATGTTTATCTACTTATGGTTAAAACTGTGTTTGAATACGAGTGTTTATTTAAAAGTTATAGCATGCTTTAATCAGGGTAATCATTTATGGACACCCTACACATATGTGTGTGCAGTATATTTTTATATATATATACTGGTAAACTTATTGTTTACCAATAAACCAAGCCTTATATATATATATATATATACTCATAATCATATATATTTTTTATTTATACGTTTGTGTTTTTGTTTGTGTTCCTGTGTGATACTTGTTGAGTTTTGCTGGTACAATGAGCACGTAAAGAACACGGGGATCTGCCAGCCACATTGTCTTTGGTTCTCCACTATCAGAGCTTCCTCTGTCTGAACTTCCAACCCGTTTACAAGTTGCAAGGCATTTCCTCTTCTTGAAGGAGAACAAGTACACCAGCAACAGGGAGATTCTTCCGGAGGTATGCCAAACACTCATTGACCTTTGGAATCGTGCTAACATTCCATCACAGCCAATCAAGAATGTGAAGACCAAGCTGCTCCGATTGATGGAAAAAGGCTCACAAGCATCGAAGCAAGGCAAGCAAGCCACAAAAACCAAGAAGGTCGAGGAAATCCTGAATCAATTGTTTGACATACAGTAGCTGTCTGCCAATGCGATGATCTGTCTGCTTGCCACTGTGAAAAAGAAATGAAAGTTCCATGACGAGAGCATGCCTTTCTGATCGACCAGAGAACAACGCGGATCATGCAGATCAGTCGTGTGGATACGAATGTGACTCAGATGATGGAGAGAAGGAAGTCAAGAGAGGATCGGATGCAAGAAAGACAAGAAGAAGAGAATAGGAGAAAAACGGAACGGCAAGAGGTAGCATCTTCTGCAGATGCCGTCGAATCAGCTCAAGCAGAAACAGACTCCAGTGGTGAAAGTGTTGGTGATGAGTGGATGGGTGATAGTGCCCAGGAGGACAGAAACATCACACCGATTCCCACTGTTGCTTTGGAAGCTGACCGGTATGGTGTATCGAACAGGGCTGTTGCAGCTATCAGCACTGCAACATTGGTTGACTATGGCATCATTAGTTCTGATGATCAGATAAACGTAAGTGGCCACCACAAAGTATGGAGAGCACGGCAGAAGGAACGGAGGGATCTGAAGGAAGCAGTAACTTACCACGATGTGGAAGTCACTGCTTTATTTTTTGATGGGCAGAAAGACATGACACTTGTCAAAGAAAAAAAGGGAAACAAATGGTACAGCATAAAGAAAGTTGAGAACCACTATGTGCTGGTCGGAGAGCCTGGAACCTTCTATCTAAGCCATCTGACACTGGAACGAGGAACTGGCACTGTCATTGCGGATGGACTTCAAAATGCGATTGAAGAAATGGGTATTGAAGACAAGATAATTGCAGTGGGAGCCGAGAGCACAGCCACAAACACAGGGCACAGAAGTGGAGCAATACACCTGCTAGAGTGCCGCCTGGCTCGTCCTTTGCACTGGTTCATTTGTAGTCTGCATTTAAATGAACTCCCACTGCGCCACTTGTGCAAGGAACTCATCGGCCCAACAGAATATGCAACTCAATGGAAAGGACCAATTGGCAAAGCTTTGGCCACATGTGAAAGTTTGCCACTTTCCTCTAGAGGAATTCAATGTATTGCTTATGGCCCCACACTCCCGGATATTGACCTTACTGAATTGAGTCGTGACCAAGCCTACCTTTACAGAATGATGAAAGCGATAAGGACTGGTGTCATTAATGAAGATCATTTACGAGAGAAGCCTCGACCAATCTCCCATGCAAGATGGGTTACAACTGCCAGCAGAATTTGTCGGCTATATGTAGCGATGGCGCAGCCAAGTGATGAACTGTATTCACTCACACAGTTTGTCGTGTGCCACTATGGACCCATGTGGTTTAGCATCAAGTGTCATCCAAGGTGCACAGATGGCCCAAAACATTTCCTAGAGCAAATCAAGCTGCTACGATTACTGCCACCAGCTAGCAAGACTGTCACATGGCCTGTGATCCAAAGAAATGCATATTGGGCTCACCCTGAAAATGTTATACTGGCAATGCTTGCAGATGCAGATCAAGCAAACCGGAAATTGGCCATCGATGTAATCAAGACAATTCGACGAGCTCCCAAACCTGCTCAACAGCAAGTCAGAGAATTTCGGCCACCAAAGATCAAACAAAGTGCTCAGAATTTGAAAGATTTACTTCCACCAGTGGAGGAGTGCACAATGGAACCACCACTCACGAAGCATTTCTCTGTCGAACAACTCGATAAGATCACTGAAGAGCCCCTTGTTGTCCGGATACCATGTCACTCCCAAGTGTGTAGAAACGCTGTGTTAGGATGGTAACTGAAGCGTTTGTGGCAGTGTATGGAAATGATTCAAGAGATGGTTACATTAGAGCAGTACTTAAATCCCGTGACTTTATGCCGTCATTCAAAACTAAACAAGATTTTAATGTATCATTTACTAATAAAACTATGTAGTCTACCTACCTACCTACCTACAGTGTATGTTTATTCCAAAAATAAATTTTTCTATTTTTCCTGAAATGCAGTACATTGTAGGGGTCAAATGATAGCTCAAAACCCTAGGAAAGCAAGTGTCCAAAAGTTTATGGGTAACTAGCAATTTTCACGATTTTCACATGCGAAAAAGGAGGTGTTGCACTTGTCAAAAAAAATTTTTGTTTTCATTTTTGAATTTAGGGAGGGTCAATTGTACAAAACCTGAAATGTGCCTCTTGATCCGTTACACTTTGCCCAATGACGCTATACGCTAGTGAGCATACATCAGAAAGATGCCATAACATGTTATTATAAAATGTGTATCAGAACCTACAGTAAACCACATGAAACACTATGTTGATCTTCCTCGACTTGTCAAAAGCACGTGATAGACTTTCGTATGAAATCTTAATGAATAAACCTCTCCAAAGGGAATAGCCTCGATTGGTTCAAATCATGTCTGTGAAATCGTCATCAATACATCAAATTAAAAGATAATTTATCCGACAAGAAGATGCTAACTAGCGGAGTCTCACAAGGATTTTACTCTTGACATATTATATTTCTAATTCACGTCAACGATTTTAATCTCTCAACTGCATTAAATTGCAGACAATACGTTGATGATACCACACTTACTTCTTCCCACCATAACTCAGACTTTCTGATTAATGAAACGAACAGGGAATTAGAAAATGTATATAATGAATGTGTGCTACTAAACTTTTATTGGACCTGACATAGTCGTCTTATATGATTATTACCACAAATCATATTAATACAAACTGTCAAATAAAGATAGGGAATACTACTTTTGCAGGGGTGAATGAGGTTAAAATACTTCTCATTAATTTAGACAGGAAACTAAAACTCAAAAGTATGTGCAACATACCAAATCCAAAATATTAAGATTTTTCTTCATATTATTTAAACTGAAAAAAAACCCTTCCTCAAACGACACTCCTCACCCTATATTATTCTTTCATCCATCCATATTTATTATTTTGCATTACAACATGTGGTAGCTCAAAGAAATATATAAAATATCATTTGGAGGTAATTCATAAAAAATATCTGCAAACTCTCGAATAATAACAACAGAAAGTTACACTTCCCCACTGTTTAAAGAGCTGAATATTTTAAAACTAAATTACTTATACATATTCAATATAGCTGTCAAAGTGTTGAAAATTATCAATAAAATTCAACATACACCACCCACTCAAAGAGTAATCACCCCTTCAAGAAATATACCATCGTTACAACACCAGACCGCCAGGAATTTTATACACAAACCAAACCATACAATGATAACTGTAGGAAATGCACTCTTTCAAGGAGCAGATGATGTGACGTACAATATCCCATGTATATGAGGCCATTTTTAACCGTAGTAATTAGTGATGTAGCGGATGTCATTTTTTTCACATATGCGGATGCGGATGAGGATGTTTGATTTCAACATCCGCGGATGCGGATGCGGATGTCTACATTTTCGTTATTTTTTAGGATATATTCGAGATTTGTTGTGTTTAACGTATATAATAAGTTATATAGAGAGAGCTGTAGCTATAATGTAGTATAATTGATTAATTGTACAATAATTGCTGTACTTTTCCCTGAACATATAAAATAATAGCAAGCATCTAACTAATATAGAAATCAATTAGTGAATTCGTCTGCAAATAAATTCGTTATATTTTGTTGAGTTTCAGCCACAATTAGAAACCATAATTGTGTTACCCGACCTCTTTCCCCAACCTCCACCCTTATAGAAAGAGATCTTTAATTAGCTTGATAACTATTTATATTAAGTTTAAAGTTTTATTAGGCATATTTATAAATGAGTAATTAAAATAAAGTAAACTAAGATGTTCATCGTTTAATATTCAAACTTAATTATAGGAAGGTTATGCTTAAGGAACATTAATTTTTCTGCCTTTTCTGCTGCAGTCTGTTTCTCTTTTCATCATATATTAATCCAGCACTGCTAAGTAATCTCTCGCTTGGTACGCTTGTTGGAGGACGTGCTAAATGTTTCGTTGCAAGTTTACTCAAGTATGGATAGATATTCTGCGTATTTTTCCACCAACTAATAGGATTGTCACATGCAGCCAGGCGTTTTTCTTGGTGATAGCTCTCGATCATTTTTACTACATCTTTTGACATCGCGTAGGTCTCGTCATCGCTGCTGACTCAAGAAACTGAGAGAGATTCTGTGATAGATTTGCTTGTTGAAGGTGTTGGTTCTGTCACTGAAACTTTTATTCTTTTGGTGGGTGGCGAAGCGACAGATTCAAGAGATTGAAGCTCTTCAACTGCTTTGCCAAGTGATGATTTAACTCGTTCTAATGTACTAGGTGAAAATAACTTAGCTTTGTAACGTGGATCTAAGTAGGTTGCAAGAGAGTAACTTCATACAAGAACAGCCTCTCGTCTTGTCGCTTGCATCACTTTTGCGCACAATGAACTAGTTCTATTATTATAGTAGAATTTGATAATTTCCGCTTATTAATGACGTTTTATCTCAACGGTCCACATCCGCACGACATCCGCAGTCCAAAGTGCGGATGCGGATGCAGACGCGGATGCGAGAAAATGTGCGGATGTTCCGCGGATGAGGATGCGGATGCGGATGTGACCTACATCACTAGTAGTAATGAACTTCCTATATCATCATCAACTATTTAAAATTTAGTACCTAATTTCATTAAGCACTTTTAATTTCGTAATTTATTCCCTTATATCTTTTTATTAAGTACCATTTATTTTCTACTAAATATGCAATAAATCATTTAATTTAAAATTATTAACATTTTATAAACTTTATATTGTATTCTCGATTTATTTCTTACCTCTCATTCTTCTTATTCTGTCAAGCATTTCTCCGTTGGGTCCCTCCGACCATAATCTTGTATCTGTTTCCTGTCTTATCGCTCCAATCCTGAGTTCGAGTCCTCCCAAGAGGAGAAGCCTTTAGCACTTTGTTGCCGCTGACAGGGAGGCCCTTAGCCAATACTTCTGTAATCTCCCATGGGATGATAACTGCTTCCGTAAACGCGGCTCTCCCGAGTGTACGGAGAGAATCACGGAAATGATACTCTCGGGGATGGAGGCGTACATTCCATATTCTATTCCTACTACTAATGTAAAAAAAACCTTGGTTTAACTTTAACTTTACTTGTTTTAATGCTATCCACAAGAGAGAGGAGTCTTTCAGAAGGTACAGTTGCCATCCCACTCCTGACTCTCACTCAGCTCACATTTCTTCCCGAAATCGTGCAAAATCTGCTCTTCGACTCGCCAAAAATTCCTTCATCCGACAAAAATGGGAAAACCTATCCAATTCTAATTCTTCTCGCTCTTTCTGGCATATAGCTAAAAACCTTTTCAACAACTTAAGTTCCTCTTCTTTCCCTCCTCTTTCCCATTCCGACGGCTCAGTTGCCGTCTCTTCTCCTGACAAAGCTAAACTCTTCCCTTAAGCTTTCGCTTTCAACTCAACCCTGGACGATTCCAGTGCTGTTCCTCCTTCTCTTCCAAATCTTCCAAATATGTTCTTTCTGCTTTATCTGGGCTGAACTGTAGGAAGTCGTACGGTCCTGATGGTGTTCCTCCTCCTTCTTAAGATCTGTGATTCAGTGCTGACTCCCTGCCTAGGCAAACTCTTTCGTCTTTGTCTCTCATATGGTACTTTTCCTTCCTGCTGGAAGTTCGCTTTCATTCAGCCTGTTCCAAAGAATGGTAACCTCTCTCAACCTTCCAACTACCATCCAATTGCGGTCCTATTCAAAGGAGTGACATAACGAAGGAGTGACATAACAAGGAGTGACAAATCGGAGATAAATTCAAAGGAGTGACATAACAAAGGAGTGACAAATCGGAGATAAAATTCAAAGGAGTGACACGAAAATACCAACAAAGAAGAAGAAAGAACAAATCCAGAGGGAAGAGAGGCTTGCAACTGTTAGGTTAGGTTAGGTTAGGTTAGGTTTCTAGTTTTTGAAATAAAATCTTAATTTCAACAATTCTAACATTTTGTTTTTTTAAATAAAATTTTAATAATTATACTCCTTTGAATTTTTATCTCCGATTTGTCACTCCTTTGTTATGTCACTCCTTCGTTACGGTATTTATGTCACTCCTTTGTTATGTCACTCCTTCGTTACGGTATTTATGTCACTCCTTTGTTATGTCACTCCTTTGAAATGTCACTCCTTTGTTATGTCACTCCTTTGAAATGTCACTCCTTCTATACAGACCCTCCAATTGCTATGATTTCTTGCCTTTCTAAAGTTCTTGAATCTATCCTCAATAGGAAAATTCTTAAACATCTCTCTTCTCACAATCTTCTTTCAGATCGTCAGTATGGTTTCCGCAAGGGACGTTCTACTGGGGATCTTCTTACAGATCCCTCTGACTCTGTCATTGCCCTTTCGGGATTTCAGTGAAACTTTTGCTATTACGCTAGACATCAAAAGCGTTTGATAGAGTCTGGCACAAATCTTTAATTTGCAAACTGTATTAGAAAATCCAGAAGAGGAAGAGCCAGTGTTGTCCCGAGGCGATATGATGACTAAGCTGAATGATGCAACATTGCTTGTATACATTAGTTAAGGTGTGTATATATCCATCTCATAATGGTAAGGTTAGTGAAAAATTCACTAAATTTAGAGCTAGCATTTTTAGCTCTTATGGCGTCATTGTTTGGGCACTCTTGTGGCCATGGACGTAGCCAAGGGGGAGAGGGTGACGGAGGCGGTCGACCCCACCTTGGAGTGTCGCCATGGAGAGAGACAAGCTAACTCCAGATGATGCGTCATAAATATTGGATAGATTTGCGAGAAAAAAGGCGAGACGACTCAATTTGTAACTGGAATAAAACGGACGGCGGGCGTAGTGATTTTGTGGTGTACCTAATGTAAAATGTGTACTTACTAAAGTATTCTTTTTGATTTAGTAAAGTAATTGCGTATTTGACAAAGTTCATATTTTTTGGTCAAGTAGCCCCTAACTTATTTTTCCATGCGATTATCCTGTTTAAAATTTTATATATGTTGAACAGATGTGCGTTTCTTCTTCTCTCAACTGATGTAGCTGTTTCTGCATCCGTTTGACTTGCCTTATTCCTGAGAGTTTCATTTGGATCTCTTCTAATGATTTCGTTATTCATAGATATGTTATACTGTTAAACGTGTATACACTAAATAATTTTATGCATGAAATCAATTAATGTGTGAATAAAATAGTTACTTTCTTTGTTAAAAATGAAAACTATAGGATCAATACCTGATTTCAAATTTCAGAAAATACAAGTAATTACATCATAATATACGTAGCTTAGATTGCACCAATGTGACTGTCCTATCCAAACTTTTGTTGGAAAGGGTACATATTTCATGTGAATGGCTGTATAGTGGCTGTTAAAAAATCGCAGTTGCAGACATTTTCAGACAGTTTTTTATACAAAATAATCTTAAAATGTGCAGGCTTATGGGGCTCTGCCCGGACACCGCTGGGGGAGCTTCCAGCTCTCCCCAAGACCCCCTAACTGTATGGGCTCGTCCGATTCACCACGGAACCAGACGAACGTAGCTCAAGTTCGCCACCCCCCTTGGGACATTCCTGGCTACGTCCCTGCTTGTGGCATCATTTATTTTGGTCACTGGCGCGTCCTTTGTACTCGTTTGTTGAATGCTGCACTTACAGGGCGTGGTCTTATAGAGAGCTCTCTTGCAATTCAGTTTGGTTGTTTAGATACAAGATTGTTGCATCGTACAATTGTGCAGGTTGTGTTTTGTGGCAAGGTTTAGAAAGAAGACCATAAATAGTGCCACTTTTGTTTTTTCTTAATTTTATGCAAACTGAGGCCTAGAGTAGGCCGATATCGAGTCAGCAACCCCTAGGTAGGACTTATTAGGACCTCCAAGTCCATAAGTTTGTTTTAGTCTAGCTTAACTTATGCTATAAGTTAAAGTAGCCCCTCAGAGCTTGGCCGTTGAAGGCTCAGCTGGGATTCTGAACCCAATCAAAATAAATAAAATAACAACTGCCCTCCTTTGGTTTCCATCCTTCTATCTGTGCCTTCATCTCTAATTTTCTTTCTGGTCGATCTGTAGCTGCAGTTGTGCAGTACATGGACACTGTTCTTTTCCTAAAGCTATCAACAGTGGTGTTCCAAAGGGTGGTGTCCTCTCACCCACTCTTTTCCTTTTATTTATTAATGATCTTTTAATTCGCACTTCTTGTTCTATTCAGTCCTGTGCCGATGATTCCACTCTTCACTTCTCCACCAGCTTCCCAAAGCGTCCTTCTCAAAAATCACTAAATGATTCGCGTCGGACGGCTATGGCACACCTGACGTCTGATCCTTCTGCTATATCTGATTGGGGCAGAGAAAACGTGGCTTTCAATGCCTCAAAAACTCAGTTCCTCCATCTGTCTACTCGTCACAATCTTCCACACGACTATCCCCTTACCTTCAACAATACAGAACTCAATCCTTCCTCTTCTCCTAACATCCTTGGCGTTCCTTTTCTCGTGATCTTTCCTGGAAAGATCACATGTACTGTACTCTTTCCAAAACAGCTTCTAATAGGTTAGGTGTGTTGTATCGCCTCCGCAGTTTCCTCACCCCCTCAGTTGTTGTCTCTGTACAGGGGTCTCGTCCGCCCCTGTATGGAGTATACTTCTCATGTATAGTGTGGCTCAACCCACACAGCTGTACTTGACCGGGTGGAACCAATGGCTTTTCGACTCATCATTTCCCCCCCCCCTCTTACTCACTGTCTTCCATCTCTCTCTCTCTATTCACCGCAATGTTGCCTCACTCTCTTTACTATCGCTATTATAACGGACACTGCTCTTCTGAACTCTTTAACTGCATGCCTCTTCCTTTAAGGAGAGCACGCAGCACCAGACTCTCGACACTTTCTCATTCCTTTTCTGTCCAACTCTCGAACGTATGGGTTAATCTGTATTTTCAATCTTTCACCTATCAACCGGTCAACTCTGGAACAATCTTCCTCAATCCATCTTTTCCCCTGTCTATGACCTCCAATGTTTTAAACGCAGTGTCGAGGCATCTTGATAACCCTGGACCTTGATTTTGGCTCTTTTCTTCTTCTATGGGGGCGCTTTTGCGGGCATTCGCCCTTGGCCCCTCTTTCCTGTATAAAAAAAATCATCATTTTTTCTATTTTATTATTATTTGTTATCACTTTTACTCTTTGTTGCTACTTTCACTTTTTTATGTAATGTATAAATTATATACCATTAATTTTGCCTCAAAAGACCATGCTTCGAACGGCATATTGAGATTAGAGTACTGTGAATATACTGATGTCATATCAAATATCTAAAAATTGTAAAAGCTCTGTCACTTGTATTCTTTTCTGAATAAAGATTTTTGAATTTTGAATTTTAAATTTTTTAGTTTATTACCTCCTAAAATTTTACAATGCTGTCTCGGGCGCACAAATCAGCCCCATCAATGCTAGGAATGTGAAAAAAATGTGTAAAGCTACGTACTGGATCGGTTAAAACCAAGTATTCTAGGATAAAGCCCCTCCTACGAAAGTTAATGCCATCATCGGTGAACTTTCTGACCATGAATATTATGACAGTGATGCATACACTGCTGAAAGTGATACTGATGTGGAGAAGTGTGGTGATGAAACGAGTAGTGAAGAAGATGGTACAGCCTCAGTGACCCATCCACGTGTTCAGCAGCCTTCCTTGGATGGTCAAGACCAGTCTATACCATCCACGCCTGTTTGGACATGATGGTATCCATTATTCCTTTTTGCAACACCTGAGTTCTTCTGGTAAGCTTCAGCTTTTACGCCTCTATAACTCACTTTGGCTTACTGACTCCTTCTCTACTCAGTGGAAGTCAGCTCTGATTCTCCCCTTTCTCAAGCCTGGAAAGCTTCCAACTGATGTTCAGTCATACCGCCGTATTGCTCTCACCAGCTGCCTGTGCAAAGTCTTTGAGAAGATGGTCAACAGGAGGCTTCTTCTTTACCTGGAGGATAGCTCTCTTTTAGATCTCCATCAGAGTGGTTTCCGCAGGGGCTTTTCCCCTTATGATGCACTTACCTGTCAGTAGTATTCTGATAACCATCTCTCAGACACTTTTGAGATTGAGACAGGGGTTCCTCAAGGCAGTGTACTTAGCCCAACACTCTTTCTGATTATGATCAACATCTTCGCTGCACCCCCTTCTGTCTCATACTCCATGTATGCTGATGATTGTGCCTTTTGTGTACCTTCAGGTGACCTCCATGAGGCCTTAAAATATGCTCAGGACATGCTAGACGCTTTAATTGACTGGTCTCATGACTGGGGATTGAACTTTTCTGTTGCAAAAACGAAGTACATGGTCTTCACCAAACGCCCTATTCTTGACCATCATCCACTACACTTAGACTCCTTTTCCATTGCTCGAGTAACTGAATATAGATTTTTAGGGTGGTCTTCGATCAAAGTCTGACTTGGAAGTCCCACATTGATTCCATCAAATATCAGTATACCCTCTTTCTATCCTGGGATATCTCTCCAACACACGACGTGGGGATCCTGCAGGGATACCCTACTCCGGCTGTACAAAGTTCTGGTTCGATCAAGAATTGACTATGGAAGTTTCTTATATTCCCCTGCTGCTTCTTGTCATCTCCTTAAATTAGATAGGCTCCAGTATCGAGGCATTCGACTTGCTGTGGGCGCACTGCGCTGCACCCGGGTAGACCTCCTGGAAGCAGAGGCTCTTATCATGCCTTTACAATTTCGCCGTTTATTGTTGGGTCTTCGTTATCTTCTCCGCACCTTCAGCATAACTCATCACCCTGTCCGCCGGTTGTACCTGGATTTTTACTTGTTCCAATTTTATCTGCAACGCACCCATCTTTTGCCCTTCATTGCTGCTGCTCAAAGGATTTTCTCTGTTTTTAACTTTTCTGCTCATGACCTCCACTCCAGCGGGCTGTCCCCCCTCTATTTGATAACCCCATTTCCTTTCACTTATGACCTCCTAAAGTATTCAAAGTCTCAGGTAGCCTCTGTTGTCATACAAAGTAATTTCTTTGCCCCTCATAGAGTCCAGTAGTATGCTCGCAAAATGGACAAGCGCAATGCAATTGCAAATGTTGATCAATGTTGCAAAGGGAGAGGGGGAATGCTGCAAGAGGTTATCCAACAAAGGGGGGAGGGGATCTTCCAACAAGTCAATGCTGCAAAGGGGGGTTATGCAACAAGGGGAGGGGTTATCCCCCAAGCTGCAATGAAGAGAGGAGGGAGCTTTGGGGGGAGAAGGGAGGATGACCTCCTCCGAAAGGGGTAACCTTAACCTAAGAGAGGGAAAGAAAGGAGAAGAAGGAGGGTCTTTGGGGGAGAAGATGGGATGTCCTCACCCCCCCAAAGGGAAACCTAACCTAAGCCTTAACCTAAGAAGGAGAGGGATGTTCGCCTGGCTCCAGCCAGTCGCATAATGAAAGTTCATCCGAGCGACCGCTGTCTTATAAGGTCCTAATCAGCCAGATGGCTTAATCCGCTAGTTGGCATAGAAGGCTTAATCTGACTTAAAAGGCGTAACTGGCTTGTTCAGGTGTACATTATTAGGGTTGAGTTGCCAAATTGCGCTATTTATTTAATTAAAGCATATATTCTTGACAGTTGGCTTGGAACTCGGCCAGTTGGCATAATCCGTCAGTTGGCTTAATCCGCCAGTTGCCTTAACCTGCAGTTGACTTAGAAGAACTAGAACGCAGGTGTATTGTATATATTAATTAACTTTTTAGCTGCCACATTGCGTTATTCAGATATTTTTGACAGTTGGCTTAGAAATCCGTCAGTCGGTTTAGAATGCCTAACCAGCCATTTGGTATACATATAATTAAATAATAATATCGTTTATATATACAACCAAAAGAATTAAATAAAACACCATTACATCATTCTGTTTATTTAAACGAATTATTGGAATCAATTTCACGAAATATATAGAAAATAAATATACAATCCTATACAAACGATGAAATATATATCATCAAAAAATAAAATAAAAAATAAAAAATACAAAACGATGGCGTATAACTATCAATATAACAGTACAGGAGAAATATATATATATATATACACACACACACAATTATATTAAATAATTAAATACATTGAAAATAAATATACATCAAAATACATTCACTTTGTTTTACTGCGCTTAACTAAACCACTAAAATCACACGCAATCGAGTCTACAGTCACATCATTATTACTTTGCACTTCGCAGTAAATACAATTTAACATTATTTCACCCCTCAAGTTATAGGGATACCTATACTCGATGGAAATGGCCTTCATATTTTTCAATACTATTTTTGTGCCCACTTTACATTCGGTTGGCAAGTTATCTTTAAAGACGGATAGAATACATTCAAAAGCACGCACAGAGGTCATCGTTAGCCACCACATCATTATTAAATACAAGTTATGAACACTTTTTCCAATCGAGGGTTTTTTCTTACCGACGCGAGCTTTTCAATCGTGAACTCTTCTTCACAACGCATAGCGGCAGTTGAAATAATTTTCTAAATCGTAACGACAGCTGCTCATTATATAGAGGTACAATTCTTCAGAGTGAAGAGTGTAGGCGAGCTCTGCCCTGTAAGGTTCAAGTCCTTTGTACCAAAGTTCATGATATTTCGAAGAGTCTAAAACTTTTAAATAAGCATCCAGCTCTAGACCATTCTCACCTTGTTCGTTCCTACATTCGGTAAACCCGTCGAGCAGAGCGGTGTTGCGTATTCAAGAACCGTGTCAAAATAAATCATATCCGTAACACGCGCGTCTAATATAGGCTGAAGCTGTTTCCCGTGGGGACAAGAACGTTATTATCAGATCCATTCTTCCACATCAGTCGTATAGCAATGCATGGCTGATCGTTATTTATACACAACGTACAAACAATGGCATATGAGCGGGCATTACTAATCTGTTCTCTTCTTGTACCTACACTTGGAGGGATTTTATAACGGTCCTCACCTCACTTCTCAACTCTCACGAAGACTCTATTCATCTCCTCAACACTTAAATAAATAACAACGTTTACCAGAGTTTGCTTGTCTACAAGTCGTTTCAAGTACACGCGCAATGACTTCGTCACGGACACATCGTACACGACATCATTGAGAATGCTTCTCAAAGGAAGTTCCATCGTATTCGAGGAGTGCACGTCCAGTCAGTTAAAGCTCTGAGATAACTATAAACCACGGGTGGGCGAATTGGCTCGACGAGAGGAGTGAGGCACACCATAAGCTGATGAATCGTGTACGGGTTTGTTCTTGCATGAATCACGCGAGTACTTGTACCCATTATACCAGGAAATTTTCCGATACATGGGGTAATTTCAGTTTTAATGTTTTATCGGAATGCGCACTAGACGTTCATTTTCTCCATACATTAACAATCTGGTGCACTATTTGAGAGAAACATGTAACCGTATTTATCCTTTTTCTTTAACGATCAATACTCGTCTCTAAATTCTATTAAAAACTCAAACAGGCCTTTAGCCACAACCTCACTGCGAACCTCGTCATGATATATATGAATGTAGTGGTAAAAGTACTTTAGCTTGTCCATGATGACAAGGTTTACATTCTCAGTCACAAGGTACGCGTACTCGGTATGATAGTATGACATAATACCGCCTGTCACACCATTCATCAACATGACTCATTACCCATACCCGTTGCTTCTCTTCTGCACGCATTGTTTCTTTCACCTCGCGGTATATGTACGCTTTTATACAGTTTAGCCCCATCGTTTATGCCGCGAAATCCGGCAATGCTCTCGACAGAATATCCATACAGTATTTGAACATCTTGTTCCTCAAGCTGTGCGCGATTCAATGTAGCGTTAAAAGTCTCAAAGGAGAGGGGGCTAGGCCGTCTTTCAGTATTCACCACATCTTCCGACTTTATCGAATACCACTTCATAAACATCGAACACGCAATATCAAAAGTAGCCATCACTATTTTTCGTCTACGTGAGAAAATACACGTCTGAGCTCCAGGGCCTCAGAGATCAACTGAGCACGCAAGGGTAGAGATATGCCCAGGTAGTACCAGGAGTCACGTGACCCTTTGAATGAGCTTACAGTGGGCGGAGCTTAGGACTGTACACGCGCGCGCACACACACACACACACACACATATCGTTAACATAAACATATCGTTAACATATATATATATATATATATATGTATATATATATATGTATATATATATATATATATATATATATATATATATATATGTATATGTATATATATATATATATATATATATAAAATCAAGGATTATGATATCTAAAGGGTACGGTATCATAGGTACCGTTTCTTATAGGTGTTACGGCCTACCTTCGTACCCATAAGTTCCTTCACGCCCCCCAGTTTCTGCGACCGAAAATTGTGGGTCCCCACAGAGAGTTGGGTGGCTGGTCGCCCTCATCTTCCAAGCACACTAAATCCTTCAACGAGTCAAAGTTAACGATTCGTCGGTTCGCCTGGTTAAGCGTGATACTCTTAGCCTTCACGATATATTTCATATCCTCCCCCACCCTCACCCGTACCCCATAAGTTTCTGGTCCTATTGATACAAAGGAGTCAGCATATGCACATCACTATACTCATCCTTGATCTCGTCAGTCAACTCTCTGAGGAATTCTCCAATAGGCGGCATGTGTTCACCCTCCCTCTCTGTGAATATTACGCTATCTGTGTCAGCGTACAGCACCCTCTGCCCAAGAGTGCAGCAGTCCCCAAAGCTTGAGGCGTGTGCATCCCGTTGTGAAGCTGGCTACAGGTATGTTTGTAACCAGTGAGGTATCCGTGGCCAGTTCGTTGATGTTGTACTTTATTATGTAAGCATTACCTACATTCACGATCTCCATAACCTCTTTATCGGGAGCGTTGGCATAATCTCAGACTTCACTATAAGTTTGTGCCAAATGAGCGTTCCCTTTGCCAGTATTCTGTGCAAATTTTCCCCAAAGACTGTTTAGACACAACTTTGCACTAAAGCGCTTGCCAGAGTTCTTAACAATTTGGGCCCGGTCAAGTTGTATCCCTTCACGGTCACGGTAGCGCTGTATATAAGCCGATTTTTCACCCTCACTCTCAACCCCTCGTGGGTAACCTGATGCTTCTACTTTATCCTTCAAAAAAGTATTTATATACAACGTGAAAAGGTTGGGGAGTTTCTGAAATCTCCACACCTCATGCATCTTCAATATTCTGTAGGGCTTGTATATACACCTCTGATCTTACGCTGGTTGGTTGTATGATTACAATCCCCATTGTTCTCCTCTGCGCACTTCACGCACAGGGAAACATGAGCTTCTGATCTATAACGAAGGGTAAGATCGGCATCCATAAATCGCGAGGGGGGAGCACATTTACAAAAGAAAGGCTGAAATAGTACCCATTCAAATTTGTGGAGAGCACGTCGATGGGAGGCAGGTCAAGTCCCACCAGTTTTTCAGGTGCATCTACGGGGTACGGATTGTTCTTCATCACGTAGGGATATAAAGAACTGAAGTCGTAGTAATAGAGTTTCACGCCCTCCGTAGGTGAAAAGTATAGCTTTAGGGGTTTGTACGCCCTCCGTAGGTGGAAAGTATAGCTTGAGGGGTTTGTACGCCTTCCGAACAAGCTATCACTGCATTTGAGAGGATCCAACACCATTGAACGCTTGATCGTGTTTATTTCTTCACGGCACTGTCCATCTGTTTCCATCCGTGCATCAGAATCATGCTCCCACAAGATCTTGTGAGTGAACTGGGAGCCTATAAGTTCATCGCGGGTGCGGGTCCATACAAGACTGTCAGCAGGAGATCTACGTGGATATCTCCTACGATTCAACACTCAGGACGGGTGCATCCATGCCACAAACAATCGTTAACGGAGTACACATTCTTCTCACCAGTGGCACGGTCTTCGCTTAGACCATCAACCCAAAAAACACGACCACTGACCTTAAAGGGTACTTCCCCCGTGTTGCGGGCATGCTTTATGTATACACCTGTCTGCTATTGTATGTGTATGAGCCAGTAAATAGCCTTGTGCCCATAACTGCAGGGGTTTTTCTGTGAATGACGGCTAAAGTGTCTTTCGGCATGAAGTTATTCTTGAACACCGTAAAACATAATGAGGCGATCGTGGTTGCGACTTGTAGCGGATCGCAGTTGAAACGGTACATCCTTCTAAACGCCTGGAAACAAACTCTAAGCACGCGTACATCCTTCACGCAATAACGCTCACATTCATCAGCTATATTGTATGGACTAGTTTCATTAAAACTGTTGTCGTAGCGGTCAAAATCTTCACGCTCACTATCACTCATGTTGGTATAGTTAAAATATTGTTTTGGATGAGGCAGTCCTACGTAATTTAAAGTGTCGCTAGTGAGGAAAGTGTAAGGGAAATACCCTTTAGAAACTTCGGCAGCTAAACCCATCACCTTGGGTAGCCTGGTTAGTTTACAAGGTGTGAATAATAAAGTGTCTTTGAACAGAACATTACCTCTTATCTGCATTTGTATATGCTTGTTTCCTCTTTTCAGGGGATCACCCATGAATATCTCTGATGACTCGTGCTCAAGCAGTTCCTTATATAGGAACTGTGTGTCAAATTTTGCCCCGTTATGGGCAAGAATATACCCAGTAATTTTTTTGAACTTGTCCGTTAACTTGACAATAAAGACACAAAGAGTTTCACAGGGCTGTCGTGTGCGATCGTTTTAAAAACGTTTGTACGTTTACCACATTTGTGACACTCATCGCACTCGACTTCCATGTACTCATCGCAGATAGGCTAGTTTACAAGTAGATGTAGGATAACCCCTTTGGTTTCAGCTTTTGTGTAAGTTTCTATATCGTAGTACAAGGTTATACAGGGTTTATTTTTAGGCTTAGCACCTTTCATATAAAATACGTGCTTCACTCCAACCGCCTTATATTTTTCATGACATGTAGAACAGTGAATTTCATCGCATTTATGCACAAACTTACTCCAATTATCCATCATATGAAAATACCACATTCACAGATCTCATTTTCCTGCACGTGCCATTCGATTTATGGTGATCAAAACAGATATTATTGAAGAATATGCGGTTACATACATTACAGTCGCGCTTGTCAGCTTCAACTACACGACTTTCACATTTGGAGCTTTTACACTGCTCATATACCATGTGGCATTCCTTACAATGTTTCACTATATCATCCGTAAACTCGAGACATCCCTTACACAAATCATGATGCCTTGATACGTTGTTCCTGACATCCTAAAATAAGTAGAGGTCTTGTACGATCTCTCACACAGCTTTTAAAAACATACACAGTCCTACGACGATCATCCATTCCAAATACAACTATACGAACATTCATTTCCTGCTCTACCCTTCTCATCTCTTCAGGACCCATATTACACTGAAACTCAAGTTTACAATCTGAAGCCAGTTTACGAGCACGCTGCACAACCGTAGGCAACCAAATATTTTTGACCCGGTATTTAGTACAGTAAACATATGGCCTAAGACTACAGCTCTAAAGCCGCAACCACGATCGGTGTTTATATGCTTTCTGTAAATAGCCTGAGAATTGAAGTTAAGAGTATAAGGTGTGGCACTATGACCCGCACCCGGAATACTCTGTCAGTATCTACTGTTAAGTTGTCCATATGAAGGCTGTACTACTTTGAGAGGCCTGCATTATACGTCCCAAGATATATTCTGTGTCTACAGCTGCCAAGCGTCTGAACGGTATTACTACCTAAAAATCACCTACATTCCCGTCATCTGACACGAGCCCGAAGGACAACCTCGTCCGCACTTCACGTTCGTCGCGGTTTTGAAGGGCAAACTCCACAATACGCTCAACTACGCGCCGCAGTCCAACACCGTTGCTATACATGGTTCCAGAGTCAACCCTGTCCCATCCACATGTATTATATCTGGCCCTACAGGATGTGGTAAAACTGTGTTTATGTTTAAAATCATTAAAGATAAAGGGAGATGTTCTCAAAATTTGTGCATAAAGTAATATGGTGCTGTTTGACGTACCAATCAGTGTTCAACGAGTACCAAGATGATATTTTGTTCCACAAAGGTGTATATGACGTTAATTCGTTAAAGGGAAATGAGCATACGTTCATTGTAATTGACGATCTCATGTTGGAAATGGATAAACGTTTGCGGAGACATTTACAGTGTTTTCCTACCATCTTAACATAAGCGTATTCTTCGTCAATTAGAATCTATTTCCAAAAATAGATACATGCGCGATGTGTCGTTAAATACACAATATCTAGTCTTATTCGCGCAACGTAGAGATGTGTCACAAATTGGGGTATTAGCCAATCAATGTTCCCGAATGAGCGTAAGGAGTTTTTGGAAGTTTATAAAGAAGCTACAAGTCAGCGTTACGGATATTTGGTTTTGACATTCACCCGCGAAACACGTTTAGGGTGGTTCTAAGAACGAATATATTCCCAAACGAGCCTGAAACGGTGTATATTCGAGAATGACAAATAGGCTAAAGAAATACCGTGAATTAATAAAAATCTATCAACGATTGCCCCGGGCACTGCAACAGATGTTTGTTAAAAATATCGACTCGGACTTTTTAAATGCATCTGTGAAATCTACCTTAATGCTATAAAATGTAATGTGCCAATGAACCCCTCAGAAGGCTCGCCTACGTCGTTACAAGAACATGTACGTAAGCTCGCTCGTAAAAGTCAAACTGTGGGGAAGAAAAAGCGAATTATTGTACAAAGGGGGATCATTTATCTTGTTTTCAGATTTTTGACATTTACTGACTAGATTAATATAATGAAGAAAGTGGTAGTGATTCCCTACGAGGTGTATGCTTCACTGCAAAGTTCAAAGACCCAGACACGGTTCTAGAGCCCGTAACCTATTAAACAGTGAAAAGTCACCTGATGAGAAAAGGATCTTGTACTAAGAGGTTCCAGAAATTTCTTCATGAGTACGAAGATTATAAGAATCAAACAGAACTTCCCGTGGTTATTAGGCACAGCGGGTGCAAAGATGAGCATGGCGACATAGGACCTGGGGCCGATGTTAGAGATGACCAACCAAAGAATAACGGAACACAACACATCGAGCATGTATTAAAAGCAGTCTCCCATATACATTGAGGAATAAAGGCTTAAGTCAATATAATCTATTGAGTGAGGACTCCATCATAGTGGACCGATACAGGCGAGGTCATTGTGAAGTAACAAGGATACAGGGATCCAGTATCGTCGACATTGTCCCTGAGCTGTGAGAAAGTGGGACAGGCCCTTACAAAGAAGGATGGAAGCATATTAAAGCAAGATACAACAAATAAATGTCCCCAAAACATTGATAGGAAACCTAAATAGGTTAAAAGACTTGGAGCAAGTCTCGCATATGCCACAACTGAGTACACCATCACCCCCAACAGTAGCATCTCTGAAGAGGAGAAAGAAGAGACCAAACAACAACGGCCAACCCTATCCACGTGTCTCTAAAATACGCAAATGGCTTACATATTAAGAAAACGTTATTATGACATTCCTAACCCAGCCTCCTATGGCGGTGTTAATAGACTGTACAGACGTGTTTACAATGATAGAGTAGGGAAAAAAGATCTTGAGAGGTTTTTGCGGGAGCAGGATGCTTATACACTTCGTAAGCCGGTGAGAAAAAGGTTTAAAACAGCAAACACAACAGCGGCTTCGATTGACTCTATTTGGCAAGCGGATTTAACGCACATTCAAAGATATTCATTGTATAATGATGGCTATCGCTACATCCTATTCATAATAGATGTATTATCTAGATATCTGTGGCTAATTCCTCTGAAAAATAAATCGCCTGAAACAGTTGCTAAAGCTACCAAAACGCTGATGTTGAAAGAAAACAGGGTTCCAGGGTATTTTTGTATGGATTTGGGGAAAGAATTTATAGGCCGCTCTTTTCAGAAAATGCTGACAGCGTTTAATATCAGTTACTACACTAGCAATTCTATACATAAGGCCTCTTTAGCTGAAAGAGTTCAACGTACCTTAAAGGAAAGCATTCATCGCTAACTTACACATAAAAACAGATACAGATATATAAACATTCTGGGAGCATTGGCCTCGTCATAAAACCGTTCACACCATCGCGCGATTGGCACAACACCTAACGAAGTTTTAGAAAGAGGTACGCGCCCAGAGCCCGATGTGAGAAGAGATGGAACACCGCCGCCACACTCTGTACGTTAAGTTTCAAAATCAATGATTATATAAGGCTATCGTGTTCGGGAAATAAATTAGTGAAGGGATTTGAGCAAGGATGGACACGTGAGATTTTTAAAGTTCGTGCTTTGTGAACTAAAGGCGAGATAATGATGTATTACGTTGAAGATTTGAATGGGGAAGAAATCGTAGGAGGCTTTTACCTCGAGGAGTTGCAGAAAGTGACATTTAATTTTGGAAAAAATGTGTTTAAATTTGAAAAACATTTAGGCAGCAAAGGTTCAGGAAAGAGAAAAATGTACCTGGTGAAATGGCTTGGGTACCCAGAAACCTTCAACACCTATATAAAAGCTGCTGCAATAATGAAGCTTAAATAGTATGCAACATGGCGCCTAACCACTTCTTTGTCACACTCCCGTCCTCTTCCTCTCTGTCAGTATATCCTAACAACACACTAGCCAACTTTGTAACAGATTTGTATGGGCCCAATGAATTGGAACGTGATTCGTACGAAGTTGGTGTTTGTGAATTCCAGTTAGCCACGAAATTTTTAACTATCGAAAATGAACAGGACATATTTCCGATTCTTAGAAGATTCGACGAGTGTGAAAAATTAAGCATAACCTTAGATGATACTATGCGATCAGTCCTGTTCATGGGTTACAGTACTATTGTACACAAGTAACAAAAGGAATCGGTCATTATGACAGCTTCGGACATTGTGAGGGGCTTAAACAAGAGTCTTGAAAAGTCGTACCGAACTGCCGGTCTAATTTTTGAAGTCGTAAACGCCTGCACACACGTTGAAGTTAAAATTAACGATTAGTATAAATGTTAAAGACAAAGAGCTGTTCACAATTGTGGCCGACGGTTGATATGGTGCAGCCCTCCAAAGAGACACCTTTCACGAGGCACAACATGACTTGTCCAGCTTAATGTGTCAGATGAAATTGGAGAAATTGGGTGAAGGCTAGCCATCCCCAGACATGTGCTATATTTACAGCAACATCGTGGAGCATCAATTCGTTGGGGATACCCTGGCGCGCCTGCTGCACATTGTAGACATTCCCAACCATAGAGGGAAGAGTTTGAGCATTACATATGACAAGCCCCATTATGTGAATGTTGCGACTAATCTATTAACCAATATCTCAATATATATAAGAACGATTGAGGAAAAAATTTCCCATTTGGTGATAGGAGCTTAACAGTGAAGCTACAGTTTCGTCACATTCAGTTATAATGACCCTAAAGCCTTTCACAGTCTATCGAGGGGTGAGATATCAGCGTGGGAGTGGGCTTGGATCCATTTTTTCTGCCATACTTACGCACGGCTGTCCCATTGTTGAAAAGGGGGTCCAGATACCTCGGGAGGAAGGCGTTACAATCAGGTTTTAACGCGGTAGAAAACATAATAGGTGGAGCTAAACCTAAAGAAGCTCTCAAAAAACATTTAAAACGTACACGGAACGAAATCATCAAAGATGCAAAGAGAAAAATGCGTGGTGGCTGAAAGTAGAAGAAGAGGGCTGTCCGAAAGAAGAGGTTACCAACACGTGGCGTTAAACGTAAAAGGACATCGAAGATGTGTTCTAAGCGAATGAAACCTATGGTTGATCATTTTTTTAACTGATATAAACTGAGGACACTGCTCTCATGAATCATAGGCTGATTAATACATGTCGAGAGAGGTGGCACTATTTCTGACTCGTCATGCCACGCTTCATCCATCCGGGTAGCTCATAATTTTGTTAATCGGAGCTGTCCTTCTTTGATATGCCCCCAACACAAGTTTCTCTTGAGCACAGTGACTTTATTACAATTAACCCATTAAACACAATTAGTTCCCCTTGTGCCCTATAAAATTCGTGATACCTAGCTTAGGCCCACACTTTTTTGATCCAAGCTGCATGCACATGTCCGCTAAACTGCGTATAACCCATTCAGATGGAACGGACTGCGATGATAGTTACTCTGCATACCCTGAAACCAACTTTCTACACTCCATATTCAGTCAGTGTAAGGTGTATTTAAACCAGGTCAACATCTCGGCAGGAACGGGTTATTATCACCTACAAGCATATCTGGAAAAATGCCTCAACTTTTCAAAAGAAGCGAAGTATACCTTTTTAACTGCCGAGGGCTATTATCAGACTAAAAACGAAAGTAGTATAAAGGATAAATTTACAGACTTCACGTTCCAGAAGAAACTGCTTATGAATGGGGTGGATATTAAGTTAAAGCTCACCAGCACGAATCCTGAGATCTGCATAAATCTGGGGCCTGATGAAGAAGAGGGCGCAAAACCCGTTGTGATTCACATCATAGAAACATATCTGCGCGTACGGCGAGTGAAATTAAGTTCGCTAAATATGTAGAAATTGATAAAAATTTAATTCACGCAACAGTAAAATACCCAATTAACAGAGTCCAGATCAAATAATACACAGTACCCGCAGGGTTGGCCTCGAAGCAGCTAGAAAACGTGGCCCTGGGAGTTCTACCTAAAAGGTTGTTAATTGGAATGCAGGATCACGTTTCGACGAATGGAAAATATAAAAAGAACGCCTTTAAATTCTAGAATTTCGGCCTTAAAAATGTAACTCTCTACGTCAATGGCGTTGCGTTGGGTGGGACTATGGTTATGGACTACTCATCAGACGCTGTGTTCCCACTTTGCGCGAGAGCTTATAGTTATCTGGCCCATATTGCTTGTGGCTGTGATGAGCTTGGGATTGGCGTAATGCAGAAAGAATTTGTCGATCAATTTAACATTTACCCGTTTGATATCACACCCGACTTATCTGTTAGTGTAAATACATACTTAAGTCCACAACAAATTTGGAACATCTCAGTCAGATTGGAATTCGCCAACCCGATAGACGTGCCTATTGGTGTACTAGTATACCTCGAGTCACAAGCCCTAATTGAGGTCGACCGCTTCCGGAACGTAGTCACAGACTTTTAAAATGGACACGAATACACTCCAGAGAGTAATGAAAGGTGACCGAATCACACGCTCCAAATTTATCAGTGTGTTTGCGAAGAATGAAACATTGAAATTACCAACTGCGAGAAAATGCTGGGGGATTATTGTCAATACCGACGTTGTTGGGGGCGAGGGGATACATTGGTTTACAATATACTTTAAAAATAGCTTAAGAATGTATTATTTTAATTCACTCGGTACTTAGCCCTGGAGTGACCCTGTCATCTGGAATCCCCACCGATTACAAGGATATTTTAGTAATATTTGCGGGAGGTATTGTCGTTCATTTCTCCTACACATGTCACGTGGGAAGGGATTTATAAATTTTTTAAAATTATTCGATTTGTGCGACACTAAAATGAATGATGAATTGGTATGCAGACAGATAAAAAGTTCCCATTTGTGCGCACTCGCTGTATTGTGTAAAGTTTTACGCGTGTATATATAATTGTAACTATATTTTGTAAAATGTCTCCATTAATGTTAGTCTTATTTAATGAACGCTAGTTTTATGAGCTGAATTGTACTAAAACATGATTTCTACCAAATCGCCGTCGACTATTTGCATTTCTTCAAAATTTCACTAAAAGTAGCTATAACACGATTGAGCTCCGCATCGGGCCTTTAAGGAGAAATTAACTTGATTAGTTGATATTGAATCATTTTTAATTAAAATCCAATTTTTTCATAAATCGAATTGTATTCAGATAACCTAGCTCCGTACTAGTGCAAACTAATCTATAATTGAGGATACTTGCTATGAAACATTTACAACAAAATGTGATGAGTAGAAATGTATTATTACAACCACACTATATATATATATATTTGCCGAAATTACCACGGAGACACAGAATTGACAAAATTAAGAACCTATTGTTTTTCACCAAAATATACACAGAGGAACATATATATATATATGAAGAGAGAGAGAGAGAGCTGCAAGGCTTTACAAGTACACTAATTTACTGCGATGGAAATACTTTTATCCTAACTGTGCATACTACGCAATGCCTACCATCACAGGGTTTCGATCCCAGGACCGTTGGAATTCTTTAAAGTTTTAGTAGTTCTAAAACCATACCTGTAAAACTTTCTATAAATTTATTAAACGTAAATATTTGATAAACAAAATTTACTCTCTAAATACTTAATAAAATACATTAATTACAGAAAGCCTAGCACAGTATCCTGTAGTAAACATGCATTTCTATGTCAGGACACCGCGATGTGTATATATAGGAAGAGAGAGTTACAATAGGAGAAAATGTAGGATAACCGTAGTCAAAAGGAAGATTAGTGGGTTTGCTACGCATCGACCCCCTGCCCATCTCAGTACTAATGCAAACTAATCTGTAATTAAAATTGAGGATACCTGCTATTTTAATGAAACATTTATAACAAAATGTGAGTAGAAAATGTATTATTACATCCACACCATATACACACACACATATATATATATATATATATATATATATATATAATATATGACGAAATAGCCACGAAAGAGCAAATAAACACAAAGCATCTAGCCTAACTGGGCTCAAAAGGAAGATTAGCTGGGTATGTTGCGCATCGACTGCCAATGTGGAAAGAGATTTATAAATTTTTTAACATTTGCACTGAATGAAACGATATATATTTATATATATACATTGACCGTGAATGAGAATCCGTTTAAATCACAAACTAGTTTTTCGAAACGCATTTATTATGTCGTTTTATAAATTAACTAACACTTGCAAGGGTTTCGACTCAAACTGACTCGAACGGTGGAAACAGTCTGACTCAATGAAAATAAAAAATTTTAGTTGAAACGGTTGAAACAGTGACTCCAACGAGAAGAGAAAAAAAAAAAACCGACTGAAAATTTTGACCCCGAAATTTGGGAAGGGACGCGGAGAATTTCGAAAGGGGGGCGCCATCTTAAAATATAGTTGGGAATCGGAATTTTCTTGCAAATGGGGTACACAATGCATTTTACTATTTAATTAAATAACCGAAATAGAATATCTAGCAATTTTAAAAATACTATAAAACGGTTAGCAATGTAATTTAGCCGAAACATAAGGCGCGTACAGAAGACGTGGGAATGCCCGTATTTGAATGTAATAGGGCCACCGCTTGCCACCAAATATGTAGCAATTAACACTAAAAACCCCATTTTACGGAACCTCTTTTACAATTTTTGGTACTTACGTATTATCGAGACTACCTACCTTCTACCATAGAAGAAAAGTGTCTTAGAATTGTCGAAACTACCTTTCTTTACAATAGGTAGTTTCGCCAATTCTAAGACACTTTTCTTCTATGGAAAATTTGTCGCAAATGAATATTAAGAAAGTTCCAGCTACTTAAATATTTCAGTACCATTTTGCGTCTGGCAGCGTTGCGTGGGTAGTTATTAGTTCCACTGTATTGTGAATCATGTCGTGTGAAGGTCTAGTGTATTGTTATAATGTTATAATTTATAATATTCCAGACCAACAAAGACCCTAGGGTCCACTCATGGCTGGTCTACCTAACTGTTCGTAATTGTGTATCGTGTATGTCCTCCACAATTTTACGTGGGTTCCGAACCACAACAGCATAAGAAATTTATGTAACACCTGTCTGTACATTGGCAACGACCAATTTTTGCAAAACTAAATAATTATCAATTTAAAACTAATTAATTATCGATTTAAAACTAAAGATAGTCTCTGAATCCAGAGGATCAAGTCATAATAGACTACTATCCACAAATATGTTACACTCTATATCTATTTATAACCGACATGCAAATATATCAGATCCAAAGAATCCAGTCAATTTCATTACGGTATCCATCAATACTGGTACCTTGCCAACGAAAAATAAGTGACGGTCCATATCGATTGTTGACCAAGTCAAAATTTACCACCATATACATTACAATACATATACTTAGGAGGAAAAGTGTAGGTGTGGCTGTAAAGACTGTACAGTAATGTAGAAATGTGTGTGCACCCATTTTGGGTCTCCCATTTCAAGGTGTTTGTAGGGCAAGTGAAGATCATGAGTTTTTCAATACCTCACAGTACTATGGGGGGCACCGCTCGGCAGAGGAATCTCTTTAAATGGGGTGTGTAAGGACAGAGAGTATCCCCTAACCCAAGATGCTGCCTCCCTATATCCCACAACACTTGTGTTGAGCTGTGGGATCTATCACCACAAAGCCTTAATTTTCCTACCTTAAACTATACCGAGTCTATCAACATGCGCGTCTAATCGATTTTTAAACATGTTTATAGACGTGCTACTAATTACTTCTACCGGCAAACTATTCCAGCTATTTACTATTCTATGCGTAAAACAGTTTTTGGCAACTGCTGTCTCGAACCTACTACTTGTCAACTTACACCCGTTATTTCTAGTCCTATTATATTGAGATATTTCGAAAAAGCTATCTTTATCTACGTTATCGAACCCATTCATAATTTTGAAAACCTGGATTAGATCACCCCTTAGCCTCCTAGTCTCGAGTGTAGTCGATTTTAACTCCTAAAGCCTATCCTCGTACGACTTTGACCTAAGCGACGGAATCATCTTAGTTGCTCGTCTTTGAACTCTTTCGATTTTGTCTATATCTTTGCGCATATGCGGATTCCAAAATTGGACCGCGTACTCCAAATGGGGTCTAGCTAATGATTTATAAAGAGGAACTATAATATCGCGCGATTTGTACTCAAAATTTCGAGCTATAAAACCTAACACTTTGTTCGCCTTATTGACCGCTGCTGTACTTTGTTTCGCTACTTTTAAATCACCAGTGATTATAACTCCTAAATCTTTTTCCTGCTCTACGCTTGTAAAATGTTTCCGTGACATACTATACGCAAAATTACCGTTACGCGAACCTATATGCAAAATTTTGCACTTATCAACGTTAAATCTCATTTGCCATGTGACTGACCAATCAACGATTTTATTCAGATCTTCTTGGATTTTACCTCTATCTTCGTCATTAATCGCCCTACCACCCAGTTTCGTGTCATCCGCAAACTTTGAAACTGTACTGACTAGGCCGACATCTAAATCGTTAATATATATAAGAAAAAGCAAGGGGCCCAATACAGAACCCTGAGGAACGCCACTCGCTACATTAGCCCAACACGACTCCGCTCCATCAACGACCACCCTCTGTTTCCTACCTCGCAACCACTCTTCTAGCCAATTTATTACTACACCCATGATTCCATGAGCCTTAGTTTTTTGAATGAGTCTTTTGTGCGGCACGGTGTCAAACGCTTTTTGAAAATCTAAATACACTACATCAACCGCCCGATGTCTATCGTAAACGTCAACCACGCTTTGGAAAAATTCTTAAAGATTAGTTAAGCAAGATTTGTTTCGCCTAAAACCGTGCTGCGTATTTCTAACTAGTTTATGCACTTCTAAGTGTTCGACTATACGATCCCTAATTATTGATTCCAGTAGCTTACCTACAACAGACGTTAAACTGATTGGCCTATAATTTCCCGCCGCACCTTTATCGCCTTTCTTAAAGATAGGTGTTATGTTTGCTAACTTGAAATTATCTGGTACGGACCCCTCAGAAATAGACGCATTAAAAATCTTTGTCAGCGGCACAACAATGCTATCTTTTAATTCTTTTAGTTGTATGGGATATATGGAATCCGGACCCGGTGATTTACGCGTTTTCATTTTATCAATATAGCGCATTACTTCCCCTTCACTAACCACGATATTATCCAAAATATTACCATTATCAAAAGGTATTATGTCTATGATCGTAGGGATATTCGTTACATCTTCTATAGTAAAAACTGACGTAAAAAATTCGTTTAGCAAGGTAGCCATTTCCTCGTTTTCAGAAACTAGATCTCCGTTTACATTTTCAACGGACCCAAGACACTTTTTACTGGATTTCTATTGTTGACGTATTGAAAGAATCGCTTGGGGTTTGCTTTGCCGTCACGAGCTATGGAGATTTCAAATTCGCGCTTGGACTTTTTTATTACACTTTTCGCTTCACGCCTCAGAGATATGTAGTTGTTTCGTAACAACAAATTGTCTTTATCGCACTTATGTTGCCTATAAGCCCTATCTCTACTCTTTATAATGTCTCCTACTCTAGAAGTAAACCACAAGGGCTTGTTTACTTTCGCACGCTTAATTTTGTACGGTACACATTCCTCATTTATAGTCCTGAATACCGTTTCGAACGATTCCCACATTATTTTTGCGTTGGAGTGCCCCATTACGTTTTCCCAATTGACGTGTGACAATTTATTTCGAAATTTACTAAAGTCTGCGTGCTGGAAGTTAGGAATTTTAGTCGAGTTAGTTTGTTTCGAGTGACTTACTGAGAGGACAAACTCTACCATATTGTGATTCATGTCGTGTGAAGGTTGTGAGATTGCACACACAATGGAAATAGGAGCTAAAACTACACTAGACTAAACAAAAAACAGAAGTGGGGTCACTAGTTGGGTGCTGAACGACAATTTTACCTGTTTATTTGTTGCCTGCTTAGACCTAGTTTAGTTTGAATGTTATTGTTGTGGTGTGAGCATGTGATAATGCAGTGCTGTGATCTATCTACTTGTGAGTTGCCCCCGGTTAATTGAATGTCAGGTTAGGGCAACTGAATGCCCAGTTAGGTCAAATAAATGCCCGGTTTGGTCAATTGAATGCCAGGTTAGGTCAACTGTACGCCCTTGACGATTGGTTAGGTTAAGTCATGTTATTTTCTTTAGTTTTAACGAAAATATTTAGGTAAACTTTAAATAGCTGTAACTTTCTTAATATTCATTTGCGACAAATTTGCCATAAAATAAAAGTGTCTTAGAATTGTCGAAACTACCTATTGTAAAGATAGGTAGTTTCGACAATTCTAAGACACTTTTCTTCTGTGGTAGAAGGTAGGTAGTCCCGATAATACGTAAGTACCCAATTTTTATTTTAGTTACGTTATTTAGTCAATTTCTCTTTACCTTTATCATTCTCTTTACACTCGTTTCGCTGTACTATATTAAAACGGGTAGCACGTGACCAAGACGAGACGTCATTGTAATTTGAACAACGCAAAGAGACCGGGATAATTATACACTTAATTACACTTTGCTTACTTTTTATTTATACCGATACACTTTTGACAAATAGGGTAATGCGAGGGGGGAAATTAACGTTAACATTTTAGCCGGAGAGAGACACGAAAGAATATTCTAAATTTACAAAAACATCGTAATACAAAAAACATCTTATTCGGCTAACAGCCGTCCAATAACTGGAGAGCATTTCTGCCCAGCCTCCGCTTGGGCAGATTCTTAGTGTTGTCAACTAGTTTTTTTATATTTTTAATTTCACGAACCATTATTAATTTCTTATTTAACAAAATTTAATTGAACATTATTAAATTCTTATAAACAAACATTTAATTCTTAATTAGACATTACTACACCGAGTTGAATTTCTTTAAAGCTATTACGAAACGTTTTTGCAATACGATCCAGCTCCCACCCAGCAACTTTAAGAGAAAAAATAAAATAAGGGCGATTGTAAACAGAAATTTTTAATTTATTTTTATGGGTACAATTAAGTTCATATATTTTTTGAAGAAAGCTTCCATGCCTCTGAATTATGATATAAATTAATCGTAAAATCAGGAAATTTTCACAATATTTTATGGGTACATTCATGCTAGAAAGCATACTTCAAAAAGTAGAAATTTTGAATGTCCATTTAAGAGAAAAATGATGAGCAGAAATAGGTTCTGGTAGCTTACAGTTTTAACATGGTGCCAATACTGATGCGGTTTCTTGAATGCTATATGTAAGACCGTATTAAACGATAAGATGAAATACACATGCTATATACAGAGTGATCGAAAAGTCTCTCCGCAGTAGTAATAAGATATTTACTTTATTGAAATTTTACATAAGGAGATATAAGAAGGGGAAGACTTAGCTTAGACTAGCCTAGACTTCGCCAATATTTTGTTAAAGATTTCACAATATCTTACAATTTTCATTAAAATATCTAACTTCTTTTATGATTGCATTTTTGTCTTATAGAGTCATAGTTGCGGAGTGACTTTTGGATCACCCTATATATATATATATATATATATATATATATATATATATATATATATATATATATATATAACCTTTGGTTAGCTTCCGCCAGAATTGTTCATTCTGACGAAGGTCAAGCATTTTACTCCACCTTAGACCTACAGCTTAACGTGGAATCCGAACTACGCCCCATCAGCAGCCCAGCGTCTTAACCACTAGGCCACCTAGGGTACCCATTTATCTACCAACCACTTTCTTTATTGTGTGGAAGGATGAACAGCTGGGTTTTGCTGCGCGCCGGCTGCCGTCGGGTCTCCAACCCTGGGCCGATGGATTCGTAGTCAGCGACGCTAACCACTACACCACCGAGGCGCATATATATATGAAAAGAAGGAACAACATAACAGCAAACATTTTCATTTATTTTTTGTACTTCAGACGTTCCGACAAATCTTTTGACATCGTCAGTGAATTACAAATCTTAAAAACTTAAAATAAGAATAAATAATTAAAATTAAATCAATACAAAAGAAAATTAAAATTATTAAAATTAAATCAATGCAAAAGAAAATTAAAATCATTAAAATCAAATTAAATTAAATTAAAATTACCTCAACTGGTGAATACACAATGATTACGTCAACCTCCATATTTGGCAGATACTAAGAGAAAACTGTATGATCAGTTACATTGGAAGGTATGAAAGTAGGTTGGTTGGTTAGTTCGAAGAGCTGTAATTTGTAAGATGAACTATTGTTGTTAATGGAGGGTTTGTTTCTATAGATGTACAAAGATTCTAAAATTCAAAGTTCTGTAAGGTTATTGGTTCTTGTTAGAATTTCGAACTGAGTTTTGTGAAGGGGATGGTTGTTTTCATTACTATGGTTTCTAATTGCGGATTGTGGTAGGCTACTGAGGGGAAGGTTGGTACGGACTGATAAGCCCAAATGTTTAGAAAGGCGTACCTCCAGTTGGAGTTGAGTACTGCCGATATACACAGCCTTACAGCTGTCGTACGTGTATTTATAAACAACATTAGGTCATACAGTTTTGGGAATTTCTTTGAACTTTAAAAAATTTGATAATTTAAGTGGGTTGACGAGAGCGAATCAAAAATTTATTTGGGGATAACTAGACTTAAGCAGTTTGGACACTTCACCTCGAATACATAATGATAAATAACCATAAAAAGGTAATTTAATATATCTGGTTTCTTATTTACTGTGGTTATGGGGAGTTTACTATTAAAAGTGTTATTTAAAAATTTCTTTAATTGGTTGTCAAAAAGATTAGAAGAGTAGTAATTATTAATAAAGTACTGTCTTAAAAATTTTAATTCTTCATTTAATGAAAAGTAATCTGAACAAATTCGGTAACTTCTTGTTAATAATGTTAGTATAGTGCTTATCTTATATTTATAAAACATACAACTTAAATAATTGGTTCCCAAACCAGTAAAAATTTGTTTTCTAAATAGTGAGGGCTGGAACTTGTTATTAGCCCGTTTAACTAGAACATCCAGGAAAAGTAAACTATTATTTGTTTCGTTTTCACATGTGTACTTAATATTAATATGTTTGTTTAGATAATGAAGAAAAAGTTTTACGTGTGAAGGATGTTTAAATATTAAGAAAGTGTCATCCACGTATCTTCTATAATATACAAATTTAAAGCTATTGGGACAACTATTCAAACAAATTTCTTCGTAATGGCAAAGAAATGCATTTGATAGTGTTGGGCTCAACGGGGAACCCATAGCCAACTCAAAATCAAGGTCCAAATCTTCAAGATGCATGGACACCGCGTTTGAGAGTTCGGAGGTCATAGATGAAGGGAAAGATAGACTTAGGAAGGTTGTTCCAGGATAGGCCGGTTGAGTAGATGAAAGATTTAGAAAATCGAATAACGCTTGTGTTCGTGAGTTGAACAGAAAAGGAATGAGAATATGTCGAAGTCTGATACTGCATGCCCTCTTTAAAAAAGGATGCATGCAGTTAGTGTGTTCAGAAGAGCAGTGTTCATTATAATAGCGGTAGTCAAGAGAGAGTGAGGCAAAGATACAGTCAGTAAGAGGGGGGGGAATTGAAGAGGCGACAGGCCTTTCTTTCCACCGGTTCAAGTAGAGCTGGGTGGGTCCAGCCACCCGACACACGAGAAACGTACCCCATACAGGGGTGAAACAAAACCCTTGAACAGCGACAGTAACTGAATGAGGATGAAGAGACTGCGAAGGCGGTACAACACATCTAGCTTCTTTGAAGCTCTTTTAAAAGGAGAGTATGTGATCTTTCCAGGAATGATCAAGAGAAAACAAACACCAAAAATGTTAAGGGTCGAGGAAGAATTCAGTTGTGTATCGTTGAAGGTAAGGGGATAGTCGTGTGGAAGATTGTGACGAGTATACAGATAAAGGAACTGAGTTTTGAGGCATTGAAAACCACAGGATTTTCTGTGCCCCTGTCAGAGATAATAGAAAAATCAGAGGTCAGGTGCGCCATAGCGTCTCACGCGAAGCATTGAGTGACTTTTGAGAGGGACGCTTTGTGAAGCGGGTGGAGAAGTGAAGAGTGGAATCATCGGCATAAAAGTGGATAGGACAGGAAATGTGACTTAACAAATCATTGATAACACCGGTCTGCATGAAAATCGATTTCTTTATTTTGAGTTGTGATTCTGAAGCAGTTCGCTTCGTTGAATTAAAAAATGCTACCAGTTTCTTCTATCACCCACAGTTTTAAAGTTATTAGCAAAACAATTTTGGGGCGTTTTGTAATTTTTTACCTTTTTTATCTTTAATTAATTTCGTTTTTTTATATTTTTCAGATAGATAATTCTAACATTATTCTTTAAAATTTTAATAATGGCTTCTAGAGGATGTACCCAGTCCAGACATATTTTGTTATATTTGTGGTCGGTATGTTGTTGTAAAACAAAGGACAAATGTAACGACCTTCATTAAGAGAGCTTATCATGCTTATTTTGGAATTAAATTAGGAGATCAAGACAAAAGTTGGGTTCCACACAAGGTTTGTCTTACGTGTGTTGCGGCACTAAGGAATTGGAGCAAAGGTAAAAAGAAAAGTTTGCCATTTGGGATCCCTATGGTATGGCGCGAGCTAGAAACCATACCGACGACTGCTACTTCTGTTCTTGCAATGTTAAAGGTTATAATGCAAAGAATAAAGAGAGCCTTCAATACCCAAGTCTTCCATCTGCAAAAGGCCGGTACCCCATGGTCCAGAAGTTCCTATTCCCCGCTCACCCGAGAGTCTGGATCAATACAATTCAGATTCTGATTCAGCTCCAAATCCAGACAATGATGATGTTTATGAACAGCTAACAGCTGACCGAGATCCTCCTAAACCATTAACCCAAGCCTAACTAAATGACTTAGGGATTTGAATCTGCCTAAGGACTCTGCAGAACTTTTGGAGTCTAGATTGCAGGAGAACAATTTATTGGCATCCGACACATACTTCGCTTGGTACAGAAGACCTGAAATGTTTGCAAGTAAAGAAGGTAAATATATTTTGTTTCTTTCAGTTATTTTTTATTCTTTCATAAACAAGCAATATGCTTGTCCAAGAGCTAGGAGCTATTTAATTCTGATTTAATTAGGTTTTACTCTATCACCTAAAGATTTCGTGCTACAAGGGGTGTTGTAATATCTCATCTGTCCCCAAATGTTAACCACCCATTGATGAGAGGGGAGAGAGTATTTTGCTGGGAACGGGACTGGTTGTTATATATATTTACCCTACATTATTATGTAAGCGTTACTGTAGTCTATAACAACAAAATTTATGGTTTAGCATGTGCAATCATGTTGGTCTCGATAAGATGGTTCACATTTGGGGATAAATGGGGGATTTATGACACACCCTGTAGTAAGAAAACCATATGTGATAGGGAAAAACTAACTATATTTTTTAGATCAGCGCACTCAAATTATATAGAATCACCAACTAGTTTCTAAAAATCGATCGACAAGTTTTCAAATGTGTACTGGTGTAATTAAAAGGAAGAGAATGGTTGGGATGACAGAGACCTGAGGAACACCAGTAATAATAGCTTTAGGAGAAGAACAGTGGCCATCTACAACCGCAGCTATAGATTGGACAGAAAGAAAGTCAGAGATGAAGGTACAGAGAGAAGGAGAAAAACCGAAGGAGGGCAGTTTGGAAATTAAGGAATTGCTACAGACTGTATCAAACGCTTTAGATTTTTCTACTGCAATAGCAGGATGACCAAAAGTCAGAGATAGATGCAAGAAGATCGCCAGTAGAGCGTCCCTCGCGGAACCCATACTGACGATCTGAAAAAAGATTGAGTAAAGAGATGTTTACGATTCTTCGTATTAAGGATAGATTCAAAAACTTTGGAAAGGCAAAAAATCAAAGCGATTGGACGATAGTTGGAGGGTTGCGAGCGGTTACCCTTCTTTGAGGTAGGTTGAACGAAAGCGAACTTCTAGCACGAAGGTAAAGTACAAGATGAAAAACAAAGACGAAAGATTTTGCCTGGGCAGGGTGTCAGCACAGAAGCACAGTTCTTGAAAACAACCGGAGGGACCCTATCGGGAACGTACGTCTTCCTAGAATTGATCCCAGATAAGGCAGAAAGAACATCTTTGGCAGAGATTCTAATTTCAGACATAATTAATTTAGAGGGAAGAGCAGATGGAGGAACAACACCTGAATCGTCCATGGTTGAATCGAAGACGAAAGTTTGAGCGAAGGTTTCAGCTTTATCAGGAGAAGAGACGGCAACTGAGCCGTCGGAATGGAAAAGAGGAGGGAAAGAAAAAGCATTAAAGTTGTTATAGACGTTCTTGGTTAGGTGCCAGAAAGTGAGAAGAATTAGAATTAGATAGGTGTTCACATTTCTGTCAGATATAGGAATTTTTGACTAGTCGAAAGACAGATTTTGCACGATTCCGGGTAGAAATATAAACTGAGTGAGAGTCAGGAGTTGGATGGCGACGGTACCTTCTGGAAACCTCTTCTTTGTTGCTGATAGTATTCGAACAAGCAAAGTTAAAAGTTTTTTTCTGCAATAGTAGTAGGCATAGAATATGGAATGTATGTCTCCATACCCGAGAGATTTACCTCCATGATGCACTCAGCGCATTGTATCTGCCTCTTCATGTGAGCAAAACAGATCTTCCACTGGTGTCACGCCTTGGCTAGAAATACAGACCGCTTTTTCTCCATCACTGAACCCACCTGCAAGGTAGATCTTATGTTCGTGGTGTGCAGCAAGTTCCGGTGTTCTTGGTGCATGTTCAGTTATGTAGTTGCACAGGAAGTCAGTCAATGCTGCTTTATTCGATGAGAGAGCCATGAACTTCTGCCATGGTGGAAGTGGGCGTGCGGACATCACCTGATATTGCTTGGCTTCACCTGCAGTTGCTAGTCTTCTGCTCCGTTCTTCAACTTTAATTGAGTCTTTATAGTCATACTGGTCGAACACATCTATTATAGTGTTGGTTTTATGCGTACAAGTCAACAGCCGAGTCATGTATCTGTTGGTAAGCTTGCCAAATGTAGATGCATTGCTGCTGCCTGTCATTGATTGTAGTTCAGCCATGGCATCTCTGGTGTAGACAAAGGTTGCACTATCAGTAGCTGTTGGAAAAGGACCAACCTCTACCTTGTTCTCCAATATGTGTGTCAGCCTTATGTGTTTTTCTCATTGCCCCATCTTCATGAAACAAACATGTTGAAATGGATATGACTGGCTGCCTCAATACATGGATCATTGTTGTCTGGCCGTGCCTGTGAGATTTTAAGTGCTCTACGAAACACCATTTCAGCACTGATATTAACCAGCTTTTTCTTACCTTGGATCAATACATGTGTAGTTTTAGTCATGTCGGTGAAGGTCTTATTTTTGGATCTAGTCAGAGGACTGTAGAAGCTACGATTACCTCCAGTGGACAAGGTACTCCCAATAAATTCGTACATTTCATTCTCACCAGCATCGATGGCAGATAATAGCGACTTCTTTACATCTTGGTCAGCAATGACTCCACTGGAAATGTTCAACAGTTTCCCATCTGGGTGGACATCTGGCTGAAATGGATTGGTCGTATTGTTTTCAAGATGGTTGATCATATTTTTTACATCATCATCATCTCGCTTGAGAGCAGAGGGTTTTGCTTGCTCATGTATAGAACATTCTTCAGCAGCTATTCCAGTATGTTCTTTCATACTCTGGGCATATTCTCCTAGTGACGTTCTAGTGAGCATCCAGCGGAGAAGGGCTGGTTCTTTTCGAGTGAGCCCAACAGCACCCCTATTACTCTTGGCATCTCGTATCACACTTGATTCAATATCCATGTCACTCCAAATACCATTGAAACGACATGGTCTCAGACGAACTGCAAACTCACCATCATTGAATACTTGAGAGACATCTTCAGGAAGTTCCATCATATCAAGGAGATAAATGGGTACCCATTGTGTATAAATAGTACGGTTTGCAGCGAATAAGTATGGCGTCATTGCAAGTTATGAGGACAGATGTAATGACCAGTTACCTTCACGTTCACTGCGTATGTAGTTCAATAGTATTTGAACTGCATCCAGCAACACTGACCAATATTTAAATGTGGGTGAATCTGCACTATGTTTTTGTTTGAATTCACTTAGTAGTGGAAGAACATCATGAGTGAGTCAATCCTTCAGTTCACTTGATACATCTGCAGATTCTTGATCACCGCCATTCTGAATCGCTTCATAGGTATCCTCAATCTGTTGCCACACCTCATCTGAGATATGTCTTTGTTGGTCGGCATCACACCACTTCACAAATTCTGTCAAGAACAGGTGCATCAGTGCCTTATATGAAAAGGTTAGACCACGGACAGATCTGTGAAACTGCTTCCCAGCAAGCATCATGTCAGCTGTGTTTGGGGCATAAGTCCCACTACCCATTAGCAGATCTCTCAATCCACCACTTCCCCATAGTTTTCCAATGGCAGCAATGAAGTAGCATGCACTATGGGATCCATCAAGGCGAATTACATGATTGGGAAAGTCTGGTTTGCTCCATTTCACCTGTTGGGCCACTGCATAGAGCTGTTGGTCCATAGTTTGGACTCTACTGAGTTGTCCCATTGCTTTTGTCATTTCTTGACTTCTGATCATTGTTGCATTGTTGTGTAGACAGTTGATGGATCGGCAGCTTTGCATCTATAACTGGAGTATAAGTGGCAACTGTGCGAGTGAGTTGCATTTTTGTCGTCGATGCATTGTATCCAGTCCAGAAGGGAACTTTTCAGTTGTACTGTAGTCAATACGTGGAGGAACAGAAAGGTTACCACGTGGAATCGCTCTCAGAAACATCGAAGCAAGATCCGCTACCTGCATGTCTGATCCACCAATATGTAGTGATTTCACCTTAATCTTCGCATCATCACGGCGAGGTGGCTCTGGTCGTTTCCTGGGCTTTTCATAATGCAGTATATTCTTCAATGCCTTGGCATCATTACAGTCGAGAGACAATGACTTTTCTTGGCCAATCTTCATTCTGTCGACCAGGCCAGTCCCGACTGTATCAATAGCCTGTTCCTGAAATACAACATGGAATGAAATGTTCCCTTTCCATCAGTGGTTGCACAGTTGATATCAATATTGTCGTCATCTTCTTGAGTCAGCTTTCCTCCATGTTGTGAAACTAAGCCATGTGGTATGTATATGCGATCTTGCATTCTTTTAAGCTCATCTTTACCTAGGGCAGTTAAAAAACGTCGAAGATGATCACAGCTTATAGTGAAACCATGGACATGGAGAGTGTCTATTATATCTCGTTTTCCATGATCATGATGGAGTTGCGCTGCAAGTCCAAGATGAAGTGGGGTTATAATATTGCTGTCACTGCTATGAATAACACTTTCTGCAAGAGGTAAGACTCTACGTTGTAATTTTTCTGCTGGCTGGTAATTTGAATCACACGATTCAAATGCCTCTTTGCTCAGCAACCAGAGAAACGCCTTCTGTAAAAGTGCTGGAACAAATTCTTCAGATGTTTTCAGGCCGATTTCAGCAGCTGTGTAGTACTCAGTTGGCTTTCAATTTGTACTATTTCTTGTCTAAGCATACCAATGGCAGAATGAAGTAAGCTTTCTGAATTCACTGGAACATTTGATTGTTCTTCAGCAGAACCAAGTGTCATCTCATTAGAGTTGAAATCTTCCTTCAGTTGAGCAAAGGCTTTGACAGCATCTCCTAAGCTGATACTGCTACTGACAACAATACTTGACTTGGACTGTCCTCACTGGGCATGAATAACAATGTTATCACCATAATGCTTCATGAGACGGGGCTAAAATTTTTCTGCAAAGTATGCTTGAGTATGAAGCATGTGGTCAGGTAACAGCTGTTGTAATTTGTCTAGCAGGATTTTCAACTTATAAACTTTTCGTTGTTGTAGATTAACATCTATTTCACCTACTAGTGCTATAAATGCCTTCTCATATATGTTCTCTCCTTCTCCCATTTTCCTTAAAGCACTGATGTTATGCTTGCTTGTATAGCTTGCCATGCAGGATTTGTGGTAAACAGCATCAGCTGCAATGAGGTCTTCTTCAATTTTGGCAAGCATAGAAATGTCCTTCCGAGCTTGTGCTGCTTGATAGAGATTACTCTGACACGTAGTTCTTTGTACTTTGTGTACTGTTCCTCTTTCGCGCGTTGCATATTAAACACATTGAAAAATCTGTAAGCTTGGATGTTTGAGCTCATGTGCGAACACTTTGTTCTTCAGTACCATGTGATGTTGAATCATGCCTGCTACATTTTGTACTAACGTGAGAAATGTTTTTCTTACTTGTAATTGTAAATGATTGATAACAGCTACGATGATATGTAAAAAACATACTATGCAATTTTGTAAGGTCATCGAACTCAGATTCAAGTCTTTGTAAGAGTTCATCCTGCAGTAACAATGATGTTGACAATAATGTTTCAATACCCAGTTTTGTGGGTACAACCAGTTTTTCTTTGCGACTATGCTGACATATAACGTATTTCTCCCAATTTGTTGACAGCCTCTGTTTCTTCGTCTGTAAAAATTTTAATGGACTTGTCAGGTTCTGCCATGCTTGATAGATGATCGTCTGAAATAAAAATAACAATAATTAAACTGTGGTTTTCAACAATACCACACATTGCACAATATTTGTCACAGCACACATTTCTCTTATTCTAATATTGTAATAATAAAGAGGAAGTCAATTTAAAATGGGCCTAACCTATAACAATACATGATTGTATTACGTTTTACTATATGTGATAATTCAATTGTGTATGTAGATAGTAAACACTTATAATAAACAGTATAGGTTGATTAGTTAACAGTATTTCAGTTCGAAACTAAAACAAATTATCATCTGGATAAAGTTTCAGGTATTTTCTAGTGTTTGGCTATACTGGCGTTTCCATCGGCAACCGCACATAAAAACTGAGGACAACACTTAAAAGTGTTCACTGAACACTAAGGACTAATAAAAAATATATTACAACTTTCTGTACAAGGGGGGAATTAAAATTGTTTATATCGGGGTCTGGCCGCTCGCCTAATACAACTCTTTCATTGCACCGAGATGGTCGTCTTCTCTTTTGCTTCGCATTTAACATCGGCTTAATTTTCGGTTTTTGCGACCGAAATAACTTTTTATAAAGGCAGCGAGGTGTGTTAGTGTAGGGTTGCATAAATTCAAATCGTGTGGGGTCACCTGCATTTGTAAATAAAACTGTCATTAGTCACATTTTTCAAGAATTCTCCGAATATTTCATGCTGGAGTCTGCAGAACAGCTGTATGGAGACGAACCCATTTATTTTTCAACATGTTCTGGCTCCAGCTCATGCGGCTCGCGCAACATCTGCGTGGTTTGATGCTCATGAAATTGAAGTGCTACCATGGCCAGATGATTCACCCAATCTTAATCCGATAGAAAATCTTTGGAATATTGCTAAGCAGAATGCCCAAAAGCGTAAGCCAGGAGCACTTAGTGAATTGAAGAGGTGTTTCATGACAACCTGGCAATCGATAACTACAGAAGAATGCAAGAGGCTTGTCGACTCGATGCCACGTCGATTGGATGCCGAAATCAGGTATAAGGATGGACTATTGGACTAACTAAATACTGAGACAGAGAGTTAAATTGTCTTTGATAAAAGTTTAATATATTGGCAGTACTCAATACACATAATGAATTTATTATATGTTTTTGTAACACTTGACAAGATATTCTAATATTTTGGTATGTCTCTAACTCTCTATGCATTAACTTCTCACTATTTAATAAAGTTTTTGCTATATTTTATTTTTCTTTCAAAACTGACACACAGATGTGCCTTTTACTCATAATGACGTCACAGATACTAGATATTATAATAATAATAATAATAATAATTTTATTGTTCTTTGCTACATTTATAAGGCATACAAAAGGTATACAAAGAGTGACATATAAGAACACACATCTATATATATACGTATGATAATGCGACAGTTAATACATTCCTAAGCATATGTATTGACAACACAATACAATAGACAATATAAACCAATATTAACAGCAACACGACAATAATAATATTAGTATTACAATTTCTTATTGTTTTTATGCGAGTTGATGAGTCCATCAGTTGCTAAAGGAAGCATACGTATATACACACACACACACACACACACACACACACACACACATACTATATATATATACACACATATATATATATATATATATATATATATACATATGCAAACACATAAACATATATATAAGTAAATATGTCCATACACACACACACGCATATACATACATACATACATACATACATACATACAAACGCACTCATTTGCTCATTATACATTCGGAGAAGTAGGATGGTAATGCCTTCATATATTTACATAGTAAAGAACTACTGGTGCTGGTTAAGTATGCGGTCTACCATCTGAGTTCTGGTTAAGTGTGCGGTCTACATCATCTTAAATTACACTTTTATAAATGTATTTAAGGAAAGGAATTAAAATAAGAAATTTATTTAAGAAATTTATTTAACCAAACTATCACGACTTAACCTAACCAATCGTCAATGCCGTACAGTATAAAGAATCTTAATTGTGGTAGACTGCTCGAAGCTAGGTAGACCGCACACTTAACCAGCACCGAACTACTATTAGCAAGCAAATTTTATGCTTTATTGGCATTCTATGCTTTATAATCCTCATAAAGGTGTATAATTGAAAGGTATTATCAATGTCATGAGCGCATTTGAGACAGTATGCTATTTTTCTGGTCCAGTTTTTTACAATATATATATATAATATTATATATATATATATATATATATATATATATATATATAATCATTCTGAACTATTGTTTTACCTTAATATATAATAGAATTTGAAGAAAGATTTCTGGGAAACAATTGTGAAATCCATTGATAAATAAAAATCTAAATTAACCTTATTAAAAAGAAAAAAAAATTCAAACTCAATCTCCATTTTTACTTTGAACCAAAGTTGTAACTTTTGAATCTAAAATAACGGAAAAAGTTATTTGGCGCTGTAAACTAATCTCCTATATTTTGACAGTCTAAATCTGCATTTATCCGCGCGATACTCCTTTTAATTCCATTACAAAGAGTCGCATTTTACGGTATAGAATTTATTACTAAATAAACGTTGAAAGGCTCCCTTGCATGAATGAGAGGTATCAGCGTTGAAAACCCTTTGCTTTCCAGTAATAAAACTGATCCAAGAGGTTTTAAACCTTTTCGAGGGCTGGTCTCAAACCTAGGTTTTATTTTATATCGAAATATTTTTCCTATATTTGCCGCGCACATTTCAAATTCAATTGCAACCTATAATTCTCTCTCTCTCTCTCTCTCTCTCTCTCTCTCACATACACACACACAAGAAAAACTATAAAAAATATTGCATGCCATGGACTACTTGATGTAAAGCTGTTTTTCTGCCGTCCCTATTTTTTTTCTTTCTTCACTGGTGGCTGTGTGCATGTGAAGGGTGAGGACATGGTGTGGAAAATCTAATTACCTTTCTCTATTCCTGTTTCGACCCCTTTCCTGTACAAGCATTTCATCACCTTGCCAAGGTGATGGTTTTGTGGGTACATGGGTATAGACATGGAGAGTTGCTTAATTCTTTTGGGGCTAACCTGAATTGGGCCATGTCGTCTTCGTTGGCCAGATACCTTGGTAAATAGATTTATAGAAAATATTTTGTAAATATTTGTAAATTTTTTGTATAAAATGAAAATATATATTCGAGATTTTTGTGACGATACCAAATAGTTGATATAGGATCAGCACAAATATATTATGTTTGTACAACGATGCTCTCTAGTGTAAGATTTCAATTTGCATAACGTAATTGTTGAGCTAATTTATATGCTCCTTTTGCCTGAAAAAATTTACTTGGCTACTTTTACAGGATCAAGGCATCTTTTTCAACCTTTTTCCATACCCGCCTCTTAGGGGAGGGAGCGAGGGGTGTGGAGAAAGCCTCATGCTTTCCTATCCAGTTTTCAGCTTCTGCTAGAATAGTTAAAAAATTAATAGTTTAACAATTTAATGCCTGAATTATGAAATTTTTATTTTTATTTTTTTTCCTGTTCAAGCCAAAATAACCTCTAATATTCAGATCGTAAGCCTCAAAATTCAGGTCATAAGGCTCAAAATCGATCGAGGTGCCCATGTTGCCAGAAGCCAAAGGTTGGCGTTAAAAGGTTAATAACAGAAACCTCCCCGAGTGGACCAAAAGGTCTTTGAAGCTTCCTCTTTTCCTTGTAACACTCTCTCTCTCTCTCTCTCTCTCTATATATATATATATAATATATAGTTTGCTTGTACCTCTTGGGGAATGGGCGCTTTTTTCTCTCCCTCTGTATTAATATCCAGATAAGAAGGGAATAACTTCTTGGCAGTTTATTCTGTTTACACACAAAAATGTATGAAGTATCAGTGAAAACGTGCATATAAATTATAAGTGAAATTCATAAAATTTAAGAAAGTGAAATACAGTTTATACAAATTATCACCAGTTTCAAGTATATTTTTAAATCGTAACACGATTGGCATTCGAGAAAAGTTGGAAACAAGGCAGGAAAAAGGTTATAAACCCTCGTAACCGACACTCAGCGAAAGAAAGGAAAAAAGAGGAAAAAATATGGTGTGTATTTCTTTTTGAGCGACGACGATTAATTAATGAATAGCATGACCATGGGTCCAAATTCTCACTTCATTTGCAATTTGTGTAATTTGGAAACAACTGAAAATGCAGCAATCAGGTGTGATTTCTGTCAAAACCTACAAGACTTTATCTGTATGTATTGGAATGATAGAAAAATATCCCTCGTGTCGAACGCCAAACGAATCGCAGGGATCAGATTTCTGTGTGACGCATGTACAGTGCTTACAAGAAGTCTCACGCTTCTGTCTCGTCCCAAGCTCGTCTGTTAGGTATAAAATGGGCAGTCCTTATGGCAGCGGAGGTGTGTTCGGATTGGTGCACATAACTGCTCTAACCCAATCAATGACGTCCATTATTACGTCACTTCTGCTACATTTTAGTGTTTAAAATACAAATGATTAAGAAGCAGAATGACCAAGTTTCGGGATGTTGGGATGGTTATGGAGCAATCCTAGTCATCATAATATTAGTTGGGCATTACATTATACCGTCTCAATATATACTGTAGATTGTAGACTATAGAGAACGACTAATTCCGCAAATATCCCAAATCATGGCATGATACCTAAGTTATTTTGACGCAGGTCTAAATTATTTGCTCAAATGCAATGATTGATATTAAGTAATTGTTGGGAATTGTTGTCAATATTGTTGTTTGTGATACATATCCTACGTGAAGAATCTAATGACCAAATTCCTCAGTGAACCTCTCACGCGCTCGCATTTCGAGGAAGTCACGGTCGTCTCACTAATAGATAGTTTATCCATTGTTTTAAGTGGTAACCTATTCCATCTTATGAAAGTCATTAGTCTAAAGCAAGACTGGTGGGCCGTGAATCAGAGAAATTTGCATTTGATTTGTTCATCGTAATTATTACGTAATATAGTATACTGTATATAGTAGTATATAAGTGTTTTGGTAGCATATCATATGACAATTCCCATAAACATATGATGGCCTCGATGTTGTCAGTTTTTATTTTTTTCCTGAAACTATTACCTTCTCATAGTTTGTTTCAACAATGCATATATTATCATCTCCACGAGCGTAGACATTGCCAGAAAAGATCCATCCTCATTCCACTTCCTTCATTAAACCTATTATCGCTTTTACTGTCCCTTCCTTCCATCCTTCAATGCCAGCGTTCTTAAACCTAGCACATAAATTATATAATATGGAATCTAACGCCTTAGATCTCTACGCATTCATGTTACTTGAAGACGCCTGTGTCTTAGGGGAATCTATGTGTTGAGAGTGGGCTTGAGGGGTAGTCTATAGATTATTACAGATGACCTTGAACGCTCCAACTATTTAAAAATTATTATTTATTACGCACATCATATGGCATAATACACACATGAATTTAAGTATCTCTTACACTATAGGAATGGAATTGAATCCTACCAGAGTTAAAAAGTCGCAAAATATGATAGATTAGTTTGTATTAAGAGGTTACTAAGAGAAAAGGATTTGGGATAGAGCGGAAGGCAGAGAGTATATTTCCCCGAGTTTCGGTTATTATTAATGTTATATGGATCATTGCCGATGTCCCTGCTGAAAACCTCTGATGGGATGCGGTGTGATCAGAGAGAGAGAGAGAGAGAGAGAGAGAGAGAGCCTTTAAATCACACCTTTTAAATGGTTTCTGGGTAAGGGCTTCACGTATGTTATTTTAGTCCAGGGTAGTTTATGTGGAGGTGTTAACGTAACTTGCACTTGGGACTGTTAATTGTAAGACAACTACCATAGCTGGGACTGAGACACGTTATCCCCTGCGTTACCGTTACATCGTTACTTTTGAAAATCCTTAAAGCGTTACCGTTACTCGATACATGTAGGTAACGACGTTACAAGTAATAGTTACATTTGATATTTGTGTATGTGCCTTTACACGTATTTTGAAACTACAGATAAACTTACAAATGGCAGCCATACCACATAAATTCTAATAGCTTCTATTATTGACTATATAAATGTTGTTTTCTTAAGAACGATATATTGCACAATAATTTACACCCCATTGATTTTTGGGAAAGATGATGAGACCTAGAAAATATAAATTTAGTTGTTGCCACTAACACGGAATAGTGAATTGCATTTAATAGTCCTCATGAATGGAATGGCAATGTTATCAAATTCAAATTCAAGTATCGATTTATCATTGTTAGTTTGTAAACACGATTCAATAGCTACATATGATACATATGATAGAATATGAAGCTCGACATTATTTATGATTATGAAGCCGAACACGTCAGCACAAAGCACTATAGTATTATTACGTCTTTACAGTTGGGCATTGAGCGTACGCGGCGAAGATACACGTTTTGATTTAGAAATTCTTACTATTTTCCTTACAGCAGTTTCAAGCGAGTTAGTTAAATTTTGATAGAAAGTTTTTTTCGTAATTTCCGTGTGTACCAACTTTTCCTCGGGTTTATAAGCTTTATACATGTAACGAGTAACGAAAAAATCCGTTACATTGATAAAAAATTTGCAAAGCGTTACCGTTACATTGATGCATTTGAAAATCTTTCAGGCGTTACCGTTACTCGTTACTTTTGTAACGTTCGTTACGTAACGTCGTTACATGTAACGCGTTACTGCCCATCTCTGTATATACAATATGTCTCTATATATAAATAGAGTGATTAACACAAAGATAATGTGGACATCATTGATGGGGTTAGTGCAATTATGTGCACCAATCCGAACACACCTCCGCTGCCATAAGGACCGCCCATTTTATACCTAACAGACTAGCTTGGGACGAAACAGAGGCGTGAGACTTCTTGTAAGCACTGTACACAGACTGTGAACTCTTGCGGTATTTAAAGAAATGGAGAATGTGAATACGAGTGTTACGGAAAAGGAGGGAATAATGGGGAAACAAAAGTACCGAAATGTCCCAATGCAAAATCGAAGGGATGAGAGAGGAACAAATAAAAATATAACATGCAATGAAGACATCAAAGAAAGAAAAGAGATAAGTAAAACTTGCGATATGGTAAACCTCCCAACGAGAATAATGATAAAAAAATAAAATAAAAATGTAGAAAATGAAAGGCCGACAAGAACTGGAAACGAAAGAAATGACAATGATAATAAAAATAATGATAATACCAAAATAAAAACAGAAAATAAACAGACAAGAAATACAAGCGTAGAAAATATCGTCTGTAATACTACGCAAAAGGGCACTGCAGATATCGGGATGGGCAAAGCCTAAGCACATCCCACGTTAAGTAACTCACATTACACAAATGGATATTGCAAATTTGAAACAAGTGCAAGTTCCACCATCCTACTGTCTGCAACACCTATGCGAGATATGGGAGGTACAGCCGCCGCATATGTAATGTTCCTCGCCTCACAGGCGAATCCGTACATGTGGCAACGCCGCAGTGATAGTCAAGGTATCCCAAATAGGGAAAGGTGGGGTGGAGGTGGGACAACCGAGTCCAACAACATATAACACAGACATATATATCTAAAGGACAATTGAATGTGGAGTCATTGACATACAGGTAATTATAATGTAATGTCTGTGTTCATAAAGATAAACAAATTATATGATCGTGAACAGCGTTGAACTACATGTAGTTTACAAGTCTTATACAGTAATAAGGTTCCATTATGATTACTGCAAGTCTATATGAACAGCTACTACAATACAACTTTATATATACTAGTGAATTTTAACCAAAAATAGATATTACACAACCAACCTCCACACTCCCTCATTCCCCTTCCCCACCCTCCAGTCTCGCGTATATTAAGTCATTATGTAACAATACTAATAAAGCTGTTTGTAGATTCCGTGTGCAGCTGGAGAAGGAGAAGAGAGGATGGGAGAGAGAAGGAGAGAGCGAGGGAGAGGGACAAATGGCTTATTGGTTGTTACACAAACTACCTGTAAAGAGTTTTGATCCAAATAACAGTAACTATTTATCAAAATCACATAATAATGTTACACACCGAGGCCGTGAGCTGCTTCTGTATTGCCGGTCTCCAGTCAACTCCTCCCCCCCGACACGCCGCCCGGCCACCGATCCAGGCCACTGAATGACGTTACCACTACGTCACTGTCACGTGACCAACCCGGGCTAGCGACCGAGCCGAGACCGCGAGAACTGATCCTTACAATAATAATATACGGTTATACTAGCATAAACATATATTTTTATATACTTATAAACTTATACAAAATTATACTAATGTTTGTGGAATGATGTAGATGGGCCAAACCAAGGTGTTGACATGGTTACTGACATCTTACAAGTGAAGAGTGGCTCATACAGTTTCTCCTTATCCCAATTAATCAGAGTAATTGGAGAAGTGGCATCAAAATTCAGTTTAGGGTTTCAATGAGTTTTCAGACTCATGTCTCCATACTCAGACTTACCTCTGATCTTCTTGATCATCTCAACCCCCCATGCCCTCTCCTCCTCATCCTCACTGCACAGGAGAGAGGCAATGAGGTTCTCACTGTGAGCATGATATGCTCCACGAACTATCACATGAGTAATTATGTTCCTGACTTCAGAGGTCTGGCTTCTCAGCAGTCCCAGAGCGGTCACAATATGGTGAGGTCCATACCTAATGTGGTGCTTCACCTTGATCTCAAAATACATCTTGAAGTAGAAGTCCAGGCAGAACTTCAGCAGCACCTCCAGCTTCTTCAACACCTACCCCTTCAGACCATGCTGCCTCATCCACAGCATCAACAGAGCCTCACCTGTAGTCAGCCAACGTGACTGATTCAGTGGGCCACACTTCAGACCAGCAACTTCCTTGCTCAAATCTCCTGTCTTGAGAGCTCTGATCAGTAGTTAGCAGTTCTTCTGGTCAGTGCTTGAAGCTAAAGTTGACAGGTATGTCATTGAGCTTCTCCAAAAATTTTCCTATTGGGCCACTGAACCCAGACTTGTGCGTGTAGGGACCATCAAGCTTGATGATCATGTGCCTGAGGCTGAGTTCATTAATATGCAACTGGCATATCAGCCAGTGACACTTCACCTAGCAGTCTTCAAGTGAGTGATGGCTCCTCCATCAGGTCCTGTGTTTGTTGTGTGGAGTCACCACCAAGGACCACAGTATCTTTAGCACCATGAGCACTAATCCATTCAAACAGAGCCTGAGCTATCTTCAGTGCAGGCTTCTCATTTCATTCAGGTTCTTCTGGTGTACAATGGAAGAGATACTTCCCCTCAGATTCCCAGGTAACACTATAGTGCTCTTCAGTTGTAATATCAGGATGGAAGCGGCCAGTTTCTTCATCGTGCCTCATGATTTTTGTCTTATTTTGTTTTCCATCAAAGAAAATTCCCTTGATCTCCTGTCCCTTTGACCTTTTCTCCAGGGCCTCTACTGAAGCATCTATTACAGTCTCCTTGCCCCTCCACACCTTCATCCTGTCAATCAACAGCTAGATATGCCTTATCAGCAGATAGATGGCCAGTTTTGATGAGATCTTGCAAGAAACCAGTTGCAATGGCTGCTGCAGGAGTGTTTGCCACCTTGAACCTGACTGCAGCCGCAGCAGTGCTTGAGATATCCATGTAGTTCCTCTCGGCAGAGGTGGAGACTTTGCTAGTGTTGACACTGGAGCTTGTACCTGGTGCAGTACTGGAAAAATCTGTGTCAGCAGTAGGAGCTGCTCTGCCTGGAGACTCTTGCAAGGAAGTCACCACATCTTCATCATCATCACCATCATCAGCTCTAAGCAGTAGCTCCTTTTCTTCTTCCTCTTTTCTGTTTCTCTTCTCAGCTGCCTTCTGTTCTTCCTCCTTCCTCTTAGCAGCCTTCACCTGCTTCAATGTTTTCTCCACATCAACAGATGCCATCTGGAAGCCAGAAACTTCTGAGGTTTTGATCCTCTGGTAATGGAGCCACTCTAGCTCTAGCTTTGGAATCTTCTGAGGCAAAGGCCAGTCACAGTTGACATGAACTCTAGCAGCACAGCCAGAGCAGCCAGATGCTTCAGTTCCACAGAGTGATTTCATGTCTGCAGGTTGTTATGTCAAACAATGTGTCAAGTTCAGATATTCTCTTCTCTCTCTTTGCAGCCTTCACTCTGCCATTCACTAGGTCAATCATTTCATTCCACCAGACAAGAATCTTCCTGGCAATGGATCTCTCTTGAATGATCACAGAGGAGTGAACTAGGCATTGCTTTTGCGCCACTGTGCCAGTACCAGTGATGCCAAGTCCTTAGCCAAATCTTGCAGAGGGTACTGAGCTCTCTTCATATCATCCAGAAGCAGCTTCTCTTCCTGGAGGAGGATTCCTCTCTAAAACACAGTTCTCCAGGTTGGAACTTCTGTAGGAAATAACTGCTTGCCTGGACCCACCAGATCACTCAGCTTTGAACCAGAACCTTTTCTGGTCTTTCGTCCTTGCTTAGCCATGGTGGCTACACAATCTTCACCAAGCTTTGTATCTGAAACATAGAAAATTATCACAGTGAAACTCTAGTAGCCTAAAACAGCTGTTACAATGGTTTTGTTTGGTAAGAAACCGGTCTGTTAAATTTGTACTACAGTGTATGTCCTGCACAGCGGTTCTGTACATAACCAGAAAACGAAAAAGTGGAAATTTGAACACTTAAACGTGATTTTTAGCAAAAGCTCAAGAAAATAAACCCTCTCCTAAAATGTAATTTTACATAGGAATACATACTGCCAATCTTGAAATTCGCGCTTCAATGAGCATGATACACCCTAACGTCCAGTCTAGCTAACCGTAACCCAGGTCCAATTTCTCTTTCTAGATGATTAACCACAGCAAACCGAATCCTTCGTCTGTACGTCGCTTCCGCAGTACCATCTAAAAAGCTCATCATATTGTCTACCTTCGTCGCAAAAGTATATGCGCTTTGTTGGTTCTCAGATTCAAATTGTACGTTTGGAGCAAAACATCTATTTTCTATGATTGAAAAGTGTCGTTATTTGCAGAATGATTTGAAAACAATTGTTCAACCTGTCATCCAAAGGAATGCTCACTTTGCACACCCTGAGAATTTGATTCTGAGCATGATTACCGACAACCGAAAGCATATTCGCGAGCTCGCAATTAGAAGAATAACGAAAGCCAGGTAAATTTCTGATGCAGCTGTCGGTAATCGATACTTTAAGGTACCAAAGTTGCACTTTGAAGCAACTGACTACACTAGCATGATAGACTGGAGCTCCACGCAAAGGTTTGAGCCTCCACTCACTATGCACCTGTCGAATGACTATCTTCGGACTTTGATCTGTGGAGGAGAATTAAATACTGTATTGAGATAACAAAATATCCTGCCACACCAATCAGTTGAACAAGGGATAAAAGTGGTAACAGAGAGGCATCGGCAGCTGTTTGTAGTGGTGAATAAATCGTGACGG
>JAJOZX010008333.1:0-22500 GCA_023014485.1 Bathynomus jamesi
GTGCGGTCCAGAGCAGCAAGAAACTTTTTATCCCTAACAATTACACCTGGTTCAAGCTTCTCCTTTTTTGAAGATGATGATGAGAGTACTCTGTAGAACAATTCATCACCAGATGATTCTTCACTTCCTCCTGACCGGAATTTCACATTGGTTGAGATCCACAACCTTTGTCAATTGCCTCATTTCTTCCTTTGATTTCCTGCGAAGTTTTTCCATTCTTTCCATGCTTATCTGTCGTTGCTTTTGCCTTTCTTGAAAACTCCTTGTCTTCTGGACCCATAATCATTTTCCGATCGTTCCTTTGATCCTTAGAAAATCTTTATCCTCCTGCAATTTTATTTCTGTTTCCACTTCTGAATGAGCTACATCGAAAAGCTTCTTTAAGCTGGTGGACAAATTCTGCTTCATTCTTCTCTTGGGTAGGAGTTCGTCGAGTTCGGGTTTCTTGACCAGCCCTTCATGCTTATTGTAAGCCTTTTAAGCTTTGAGACAATATAAGGCTTGTGGGATGTAATTAAGGAGGCTTTTTCCCACATAGCAATAACTTCGTTGGCTACAGTTGCGCAAGCTACAGAGACATTTTGCTTTCCCACCTTAATGTGATAAAAAGACGTTTTAAGGACATCACTGTTTAGTTGGAAGCTGCTTCTCAGAAAAACCCTCTTCCAGCACTTGTCCGACCAACCAGACTTCACACTTGTTTTCTGGTTTTTGCCATATTCTGAGGGAAAAAGTTTTTAACCACCTGTTTAGTCTTAATAATAATATAATATAATCATTAATCACGTCACCTAAATTATATTAATGACTTGATTACTGTAAGAAATTGTAAAGTCATGAGTAACCTTTCTAGACGTAAATTGTGAAAATATCAGTAATTATAGATGAAAAAAGCAATAAAACATCATATAATCCATAAAGGGAAAAAATGGAAATTCTAGAATAGTTATCCTGAGGGCAAGAAGTTTCTAGAATTCTCTAAAGAATATAGGGGGGTTACTGGACCATTCCTGAAAATGACCCTTACTTTCTTCCAATTTTATTTATGAATTTTATATACCAATTTAAGAGGACATCACAAAATAAATAAATATATTTGCCAGAAAAATGAAAATTTTCTCATGAGGGGTAAAATAGATATGCATTGAGGGGTGGGATAACAATAAGCTCTTGGTCTTAATATTTTGCATGAAGTCTTTATTCATGACATATTACTTTTTTAGTATGTGTGCGTTGAGCCATCATAAATTTCGATTTTTCGAAACGGCCTAATATATATATATATATATGGGAATGAACTCGGAATGGTTCCCTGAGGTTTTTTATGATACACATAGACCGTGCATGGAACAATGAACTCATCTGGGAAAATTAAATCCACTATAGTCCGAATAAGTAATGGTAAATGACAAACACTATAGTTTTTTTTTCTTTTCATGATGTTAGCCCGACGTGGGCAACGGGTCACTAGCAAAGAGGTCCCATAAATATAGCTTCCCTCACCAGCTATCTGCAAAGCATATTGTTTGTCATTTACCATTACTTATTCGGACTATAGTGGATTTAATTTTCCCAGAGAGTTCCTTGTTCCATGCACGGTCTGTGTGTATCATATATATACAGGGTGTCCAAAAAAACTATATCTCTTTATAGCATCATATATTTTATAATTTAAAAAAAAAACCAACAATATATTGTTATAGCAATTGCCAATGAAGGTAAATTAGTAATCTAAGTGATCAAAATGTTTAGCGAGTTGTTTGCATATAAAAATTTAATTAACTACGCCAAGTGCTCAAAATGTTCTCCGCGGCATGAATGCACTTTCAATACAACAAAATCGTGTAGTCTGATGAAGCTACCTTCAAGCTGAATGGCACAGTAAATCGACACAACTGCAGGTACTGGTCACGTGATAATCCACACGTTTATGTGGATAAACATGTTAATTTACCAGATTAACAGCATGATGTGGTTTATCATCCAGGGGTTTTGGTTGGACCATTTTCTTTAATGGGGACAGTTACCAGTGCCGCATATCTCGAAATGCTGCGGACAGAATTATAACCTGCAGTTCGGAAGTTGTTTGGAAACGATGACTTTTACTTTCACCAAGATGGAGCCCCCCCTCATTATCATGTGATGTCAGAAGGTACCTCGATGAACGTTGCCTAACCGTTGGATAGGACGAAGAGGAAGCGTTTCAGTATCCTCCACGTTCACCGGACTTGACTCCACTTGATTTTTACTGTGGGCTACCTGAAGGATGCAGTTTATGGTACAAGACCTGCAACCTCGAACACCTTAGGATGCAATTAGGGAAAAGTGCGGACCATCACAGCATCCACATTAGTCCATGTCTGCGAATCAGTTAGTCGACGCATTCAAAAGTGCATTCATGCCGCCGGAGAACATTTTGAGCACTTGGCGTAGTTAATTAAATTTTATATGCAAACAACTCGCTATAACATTTTGATCACTTAGATTACTAATTTACCTTTCATTGGCAATTGCTATTACAATATATTGTTTGGTTTTTTTAGATATAAAATATATGATGCTATAAAGAGTATATATATATATATATATATAATATATATATATATATATATATATTATATATATATATATTATATATTATATATATATGATACACACAGACCGTGCATGACACACAGACCGTGCATGGAACAAGGAACTCTTCTGGGACAATTAAATCTAATATAGTCCGAATAAGTAATGGTAAATGACAAATACCATAGTTTTTCTTTTTTCTTTTTCATGATGCAAGCCCGACGTGGGCAACGGGTCACTCGCAAAGAGGTCCCATAAATATAGCTTCCCTCACCAGCTATCTGGAAAGCAGACAGGATCCAGCTTTGGGACATGGATCTAGGGTTTAAAGCAGCCTAGCCCTGCTACATTTAGAACCTCAATATAAGCAAAGACTCGCTGTCTTCACGTCAGATTGATACATCAAAGAAAAAGGGGTAACTATTGTTTTTTAGCCAAAAACCAAAACTTAAACCTCAACTGGCAGAATTGAGCGTCCACTTTTCAAGGCACATAACATGTCCCGTTTCAAGATGGGAATGAACTCAGAATGGTCCCCTGAGTTTTTTATGATAGCAGGGCTAGGCTGCTTTAAACCCTAGATCCATGTCCCAAAGCTGGATCCTGTCTGCTTTGCAGATAGCTGGTGAGGAAGCTATATTATGGGACCTCTTTGCGAGTGACCCGTTGCCCACGTCGGGCTTGCATCATGAAAAGAAAAAACTATGGTATTTGTCATTTACCATTACTTATTCGGACTATAGTGGATTTAATTATCCCAGAAGAGTTCCTTGTTCCATGCACGTCTGTGTGTATCATAAAAAACTCAGGGGACCATTCTGAGTTCAGTCCCCATATATATATATATATATATATATATATATATATATATATATATATATATATTAGTGGTGGACCGGATGTTAGTTTTTTCAACATCTGCGGATGCGGATCTTTAATTTAAATATCCGCGGATGCGGATGTTTAGTTAAACTATCAATAAATGTAATTTTTCAATTTCGTGATATTACTATTGTGGCAGGCAATGCATAAGAATTAAAATTAATATTAATGTTTTCATTATGATAAAAATAATAACTTTCGAGTTTCAGCCACAGGGAGTACGCACAGCGACACAGGCAGTGTTTGTTGATTTAATGGTATTTATATTTTGAGGTTATATATTTGTTTGTTTCATTAATAATTATACTTTACATGAAATGTGCATGACTGAGCCTTATAAGCTACTTTATAAGCTAATTTAATTGTAATTGCATAATTCATTTAGAGGTAATATCCGCATAACATCCGCAGTCAGAGTGCGGATGAGGATATCCGGTCCATCACTAATATATATCAGGGGTGCACCGGATATCCGCATCCGCACTTCTGACTTCGGATATTACCACTAATAAATTATGCAATTTACAATTAAATTAGATTATAAAGTAGCTTATAAGGCCCAGTCATGCACCTTTCATGCAAAGTATTAATTATTAATGAACAAACAAATATATAAACCACAAAATATAAATACGTGGTAACAGAAAATTGAATGAAACTCGTTTCATTGAATTTTCTGTGGCTGAAACTCTTGAGAAAGTTATTATTCTTATCATAATGAAAACATTAATATTAATTTTAATTCTTATGCATTTCCTCCCATAATAGTAATATCAGAAAATTTGAAAAATTATGTCATATATTCATAATTCTATATTATATTGATAGATTAACTAAATATCCGCATCCGCGGATATTGAAATTAAAGATCCGCATCCGCAGATGTTGAAAAACTGACATCCGGTCCACACTAATATATACTGTGTATATACACACACACACACACACACACACACACATATATATATATATATATATATATATATATATATATATACACGAGGCACCTTCTTTCAACAAATTTATAACGATACAAAATGGTTCATTTACTTTCGCGGGTCTTCCTTTTCACAAGTGAGCGCACTGACCTTTCTGTGCGCGATTATTACGCGCGTAAACTATTTTCGAATGATAAGATAATGTTGCCAGATATGCAAATTGTTTGTCATAAATTTTGTAAGTACAAACATATTCTCCAGCTCCAGCCGCTATAAAAAATCGAATGCAACGGATGAGTTCACTTACATTTTCGTACAACTGTATGCATATATATAATATAATATATATATATATATATATATTATATATATATATATAAATAAGGTGATTATATATATATATATATATATAATATATATTATAATATATATATATATACAGGGTGTCCCGTAAGTCTGGACCCATAGGGAAAAATAATAAAATTACAAAATAGTCCAAAAATTTATTTATAATATATTTTTTTATTATTTTTATTTTATTTTTATTATTTTTTTATTATGATCTTACTCCGCTGGAGTTTTATTTGTGGGGCCACTTGAAAGCCAAAGTGTACGAGGTCAAACTTCAGAACATTTTCCACCTTAAAGCACGCATTGTGGAGGCGTGTCAAGAAATTTCTGCGACTGTGATTCAGAAAGTGCTGTCGCAGTGGAGATTACGTCTTCAACTATGTGTGCGACACAACGGCGGACACTTTGAACAGATTATGTAATAAATTTTTTGGACTATTTTTAATTTTATTATTTTTCCCTATGGTCCAGACTTACGGGACACCCTGTATATAAATAAGGTGATTATTAAAATCACCTGCGAACGTATAACCGTTAAAGCTGTTAATAACGATTTGCATAAAATTAAGCTCATCACGAGCTTAAAGACGTTAAAATACAGCCAGTATATTTCTTCTCCTGTAATTTAAACATTAATTTCGGAGATGTGAAAACAGCGTTCTTAATTAAGCATTCATATCTCGCTCTTCTTTCATGCAGGAATAGTCTGGGGGAAAAAAAAAAAGAAAAACCTGAAGGTTTTATTAAAAAAAAACTTGACTAATACAAACTTTGTTTATGTAATTAAATTGAAGTTGTTTTAAATGTTAACGGAATACTGAAGAAAAAGGGTTTTTTCAAATTAGATTTTGTTTTGTTTACTTAGAATTTGTTCAAAAAAACTTAATTATATCTTCACACATACACACTCACACACACGCACGCGCGCACACACACACACACACACACACACACCACACACATATATATATATATATATATATATATATATATATATATATATATATATATATATACTGGGTGATCCAGATAAATGGGACCCATAAAAAAAAGCTAAATATTAATATTTAATTCCTTTCATAAAAAACTATATATCATTCGAAAGAGTAGAGTTACAAGTTTTATGAAATATTTATTTTTTAAAAATGACTCCTTTCAAATGTGCTCCATTAGTTGCCAAGCATTCCAGTGTTCTCGCTTGTAAGTTCTGCGATGGCGGCCTTCAATTCTTGCAAGGTCGTTGGGTTATTTCTGTAGACCCTACTCTTTAAATATCCCCAGAGATAATAATCTAAGGGAGAAAAATCCGGAGACCTTGCGGGCCATTCAACGTCTCCAAATCTTGAGATTAACTCGCCTGGAAACGTTTGACGCAAAACTGCCATGCAGTTCCTCGTGGTATGGCAGGTAGCTCCGTCTTGTTGGAACCAGTGGTTTTCTAGACAAAGATCTCTTAATTTAGGAATAAGGAAATCGGTCAACATTTTTTCGTAGCGATCACCATTTACAGTGACCGTGTTTTCCGGTGGAATCCTCGAAAAAGTACGGCCCTATGATCTGAGATGCAGTAAGACCACACCAAACAGTTACACGCTGACTATGCAACGGGACTTCGGTAATATTCAATGGATTTTCTGTTGCCCAGAAACGACAATTTTGTTTGTTTACAGTTCCATTCAAGTGAAAATGGGCTTCGTCTGACATAATCAAAGCTGCTAGAAAATTGGTGGTGTCATTTACCTTCTGTTGGATCCATTGACAGAATTGTCGTCTTCGTGCGAAATCTCCATCGTTTAGTTGTTGCACTGTTTGAATTTTATATGGAAAGAGCATTAAATTTTGCTTGAATATACGGTGTGTTGTTGTTCCATATCCAACTCCTAACAGCTGAGAAGCACGTCTGATGCTTATGTTAGGATTATCCTGTACAATTTCATGAGTTCTGTTAATGATCACGTCTATCCTTGCTGTGCGCACTCTTCCAGTTGGTTTTCTTTTTCCAATGCTGCCAGTTAGGGAAAAATTTCTGACACACCGACGGATTACTTTCTTAGAAGGTGATTTTGACATCTGAAAATTTGTCTTGAAAGATCTTTGAGCTGAAACTACACTTCTTCCATGCTCATAATATTGCTCAGTTATGAAACGCAGCTGTTCCACAGTCCATGCAGTCATCTTGAAGGGTTAGTTTTAACTAACACTTTTATTTTGTTTTGTATCTTATCTTGTCTTGTATTGTATTGTCAAAACTTATACAATCCTGTACAAACTTGTAACTATCCTCTTTCGAATGATGCGTATGATTTTATAAAAGGACTTATACTTTAAGAGTTACAGGGGTTTCTTTTGGGTCCCATTTCTCTGGATCACCCTTTATATATATATATATATATACTGTATATATGAAAGAGTATAAACATATTTAAATACTCGCAGTAAATTCCGTAGAATTTATTATAAGTCCATTTATTGTATATTATTCATTTTGAGGCTAGAAAGGAAATATATATATATATCATAACATTAACTTACCGTTTTATAGAAAATTCCAAATTTTCATCAAGTTCTCATCTACTTCAATATGTCGACTTCGTTCCTTGCTGTTAGTGTCAACTGCTGAGTGACGCATAATAAATTGTATTGTGTACTAGCTTGTAGTTGTTCATTTTTAGATGCCTTACATTTGTTGTGTACGTAAAGTTTATCTACAATTGATTTCAATGCTTACCATATAACAACTATACTTGCCATGAAATAAAATAGGTATACAGTATAATTTTATACTACAGAATATTATAATACAATATCGCTTAAGTTTTAGAAAAATTAAAAATTTAATAAGAAAGATTCTAGATAATCTACGAATTAATTATTCAAAAAAGGTGCCAGTACTCCGTACCGGTGCGTACGGTCACAAAAAAATCCCTGTATATATAAGTTAAATATATTCAAACATTTTTAATCACTTTCGCTTGCGTTAAAGTAGGGGGGGAGAGTCTATAAGAAAGTCTAGAGAAAACGGTTTTTTACCATATACACGGTGAACCAAAAGTAGGTGGACAGTAGGTTGAATACGGTTTGTGTTATATTATATTATAACTATGGTGTTCATTATAACTATGGTGTTTGTGTTATATTATATTAAATATTATAACTAAATTTATTTAAATTTTATTTTGTATTATAGTATACAAAAAAATTAAATATGTATTCTCAAAATAAACGTTATCATTTACTGTCCACCTACATTTGGTTCACCCTATATAATGATGATTTTTGGATTTCACCCGAGTTAGGATTTTAATTCAAAAAGCTCAAAGTCAGATGAGGTCGTCCTTTATACTTCTTCAGACTTTACACACTCTAATTTGTTTTAGGTTAGGTTACGCTAATCTAACCTAGTGTAACCTAACCTCAAAAAGTAAGTCATGCAAGAAAATCCCACTTATTTACAAAGTTCGACTTAAGTGGTAAAAAAGGTGGCTTATTATTGGCGTTACTTGAGGATTTAGGCATACAACTCCGGACCAGAAAAATAGAATACTCTCTGAAATGCTCTCATGACCTTCATAATATCTTTAAGTTATACACCTTTATGAAGAATATCGAGTATCTGTGACGTTATTATGATAAAAAGGGACTTCTGTGTGCCAGCTTTCAAAAAAAATTAAAATATGGCAAAAACCTTATTAAATAGTGAAAAGGTAATACAGAGCGACATACTAAAATATTAGAATATCTTGTCACATGTTACATAAAATAGAGTGTCTGACAATATATATTGCTATTTATAGTTATAACTTCTAGAAGGTTCTAGTTTAGTCGGCGTAAAGGTAATTTCAGATGATTGACAGGACATAAGTTCTTTAATTACACGACATGGACAGAAAACTTGACATAACAGAGGAACAGAAGCGGACGATTCTTAAGTTCAAAAAATCTGGACGACAGTAGGCAGATATTGCTCATACTGTGTTACGCACCCAGTCCACAGTTTCAAAAATCTTGCAACAATCTAAGGATGAATCTGCAGCTATCAGGACACGATCGAACTGTGGGAGAAAGCGCCTTATTACTGAGCGTGACGATAGAAGATTGAAGAATATTGCACCGACGAACAGATTTGCATCAACTTCAGTACTTCAAAAGATGTGGGAAAAGTCTGGAACTCAAGCTTCCAAACAAACAACGTTACACCGTATTTATGAAATGGGATTTCGGTCACGTAAACCAAAACTTAAGCCGATGTTAAATGTGAAGCAAAAGAGAAAACGATTATCCTGGTGCAAAGAAAGAGTCGCATGGACTGCAAACGAGTGGCAAAAAGTACTTTTTTTTCAGACGATTCAAAATTTTGTGTGTCATTTTGTGACAGGGGTTCGCGAGTTTGGCGAAGAAAGTCTGAAATGTATCATGAAAGCTGCTTGAAGGGGTGGGGGTTGCATGAATGCAAATGGCGTGGGGTTATTTGCATTTGTAAATAGACCTGTCAATAGTCACGTTTATCAAGAAATCTTGGAATACTTAATGCTGGAGTCTGAAGAACAACTGTATGGACACGAACCATTTATTTTTCAACATGACCTGACTCGAGCTCATGCTGCTCGTGCAACATCTGCGTGGTTTGATGCTCACGAAATTGAAGTATTATCATCAGCTAATTCTCCCAAGATCCGATAGAAAATCTTTAAATTATTGCTAATCAGATGGTCCAAAAGCGCAAACCAAAAACATTTAGTGAAATAAAGAGTGGGTGTTTGATAACAACCTGGCAATCGATAACTGCAGAAGAATGCAAGAGGCTTGTCGACTCGATGCAACGTCGATTTTTTTTGTAACACCTGACAAGATATTCTAATATTTTTATATGTGGCTATCCATTAACTTTTCAACTTTTAATCAAATTTTTGCTATATTTAATATTTTTTTCAAAACACAGAGATGTTTTTTATCATAGTGACATCATAGATACTCAATATTCCTCATAAAAGTGTATAACTTAAAGGTGTTAAATTTAAAGGTATTATCAAGGTCATGAGCGGAGTGATGTTGAGTGGGAGTAAACCTTCTATTTTTCAGATCCGGAGTGGTGTGTATATACTGTGTAATATATATATATATATATATATATATATATATATATATATATATATATATATGTATGTATGTATGTATGTATATATGGTATGACCTGCTAATGTTACTACCTTTGCATAGTGAGCATCTGCCTAGTGACCACTTTTATTTGGTCTTTATATTGGTTACTTAGATTCTATTATGTGTGTGTGTGTGTGTGAAATAATTTTACTTGAAGAAAATTATTTCATTGCACACATACATATATACACTATACATATATAGCATATATATATATATATATATATATATATATATATATATATATATATATATATGTATTAATGAATATACTTTGAAATCTCATTGCAGATGAGCCTTTGGAGTACTTCGTTAAAGATAAGGATGAATCTGCTCCTTTTGATGTGGATTCACAAACGGGAAACTTATTTCTCCTGAAGACTTTGAATTACGAGCAAAAGAAAGAGGTTAGTACCAGGAAGAATCATGTCCTATGGCACCTTTTGTGCCAGAGTTCCAAGTAAAGTACTGTAAGGTACCGCGACCTAATTATTTTAGTTAACCCTGAAATGTTTTTCTTTAGCTTCAGAATTTATCTCGTGTATAAATAGATGAATGGATAGTGAAAGAAAAAAAAGTGAAAAACGGAAAAACTTCTCAAATGAATGAAAATGAATGGTCAGGTCTTTAAAAAATGTACTCGTATCTTTTTAACACGTGCTTTAAAACTCGCGAAATACGAAATATCTACGGATTTTACCCACCAATCTTCAACGAGTGGTGAAACTTGATTCTTTACATATCTCTCATTTTCTTTCAAATATCATCCAAGCAGAAACTGAAATACTCCCATTAAAGTTCGTTCATTTTTCAATTAGACGTTCACCAAATACGCAGAAAGTCATCATTCACGGGGAAAGGTGTTTGCCGACGGTAAAACCTATAATGAAACCCTTTACATTTTTTAAATTTGATTTTTGAAAGTATGAATAGGAGGACGGAGTAAGTTTGCGATACCAAAGGATTTTGTTGAATTTAAACAGAACAGAAACACAACTGCTGGAAACTTCATACCTTTATTTGGAGACTTTCATTCAACATAATTTAAACTTAAAAAAGACTTCAATAGAACTATAATAATAATTAGGTTCATAATTAAGGAAAAATTTAACTTCCTTCAATGCAAGAAATTCAACCTCAATGAGGAACCCGTAAACGAAATTTGATTTTGATAAAAATGGTATCAATGGACTTCTATTGACTTATATAATGGGAAAAAAATACCATCACCTAAAAATTTCAAACTTTTGGTTTTTTTGAACCACCTTAAACTGTTTTTTTACAGACGTTTCAGAAATTTAAATTTCCATCAGTGCTAAAAACTTAAAATCAAATATAAAGAATGAATAAATATAAAGAACAGAAACTTATACAATACACTTAAATAAACGTGTGATATTAATAGTATATTTACAGTATATATTTAATTAATTAAAATTAAAATAAAATAATATAAAATATAGGAGTATGATCAATAGCCAAAATATAAAAAAGTTAAAAAGTGAATCGAAATTGAGAAGTGTCTTACCTGGTTATTATCGGGGTGAGAGACTAATTGAACAGAAGGTTGGGAATGATTGGTTGTTGGAAGAACCCATATTAGAGAAGTTGAAGCCAGACGGAGTGATGGTGGATTTCTTTTCGGTGGTAAGGTATGAGAGTTTATCTGGCGATGTTTAAGTTAAAGGCGGAACTACAGTCGTTAAGGATTGGTTTAATAGTGAGGATGTAAAGGGACTCTAGAATGCGGAGGTCGGTTAGTTGGTTGGTTGAGTTAATAATTTTGAAGTTGGAGGGAAGTAGTGGGTGGTTGTGAAGGTGGCAGTGATCCCTTATTACTGATTTGGAAGGTTTACTTAAGGGCTGCGAAGTTCTAGTAGAAATATCGCGATGCTCGTCCACTCTTGTTTGATATTGGCGAATGGTGCTGCCAATTAGTGCTGTTCAATTAGTTCCTCAACCCGATATATATATATATATATATATATATATATATATATATATATATATACACACACGGTGTATATACACTCTATATATATATATATATATATATATATATATATATATCATTACATAAATTACATTTTCAACAAAAGCACAACTGAGTATCGTGTTCAGTATTTATACCACCTTTATTTTTATCAATATATTTTATTCTTTCACAAACAGTACACGCTGATAGTCGGTGCCAAAGCTGGAGAATTCACAGCCGATGTACAAGTAAAGGTCGAAGTGGAGGATGTAAACGAATATCGGCCGATTTTCACTCGACAAACATACGAGACGCAAATCACGGAAGAAGATGACAGACACCTTCCTAAAACCATTTTGAGGGTGAGGAATCCATATTTCATTCTAAAGTTAACAGTGATTCGGCTCCGGAGCTGAAGCGGAGCCGAGTAATTTTCCTTTGTGCTCCAGAGAGGATCCGAATCTGTAGTTGTTAGAGCGGAAATAGAACTGGAGTTAGGATCACTATAGTGCTCCGGAGCTAGAAACTGGAGCTCGGCTTCTAAAGCCGCTCCACTTCACAGGTCATGAAAATAAAAAAATCTTACCAGAATATTCTATTAAAATCCAGTCATGGTACCAATATCCATCAGAATGAAACAATTTTTTTTTGTATGATCTCCTTTAAACCAAATGTCATGCCCAGATGTAAAAAATACCCTGTTTTATAGTTTCCTGAGGTGAAGCTAAACTAAAGTAAAAATAAATGAGTAAAAATATAAATAAATTGTCGGATCTGGAGCCCTGACAAAGAGCAACTCCATAGAAGGAAAAAGGGTTGCTGGAGCTGGAGCTGAAGAACTTTTACCGCTCTGAAGTCGGGACCACCAAACTCGGAGCACTGTCAAGCCGACTCCAAACCGCTCATGTCTTTTTCAGTTATTAGTCAGATAAAAAGTATGTAACTGTATTCATCAGCGGATGCACCGAAATATTCTTAAACATATTCTTCTTTTTATTTTGAAGGGTAACTAAGAGATTGTACTTTTTCGGGTCCCTCCTTTTTTGTTGATAACCTTTTTATATGCGGGCCCTGAAGAGAAATAGGGTTTGAAGACGATGATAATGTCAATTTTTTTTTATAATGTATACTCAAAAGACTCAATTAAAACAGATTAATCATTTTATTAAAAGAGAGAATTTTCAATTAAAACAGACTGATCATTTTATTAAAAAAGAAAATTTTAATAAACGAATTAATAATCTCGATTCGTTTTTTTCATCTTTTTTTTTCATTAAATTCAATATCATTTTTCATTCTTCTTTTTTTCTCTAATTTTTTATTAACTTTTTTGTTTTTATTTAGATTTGAAATAATTTCTTCTTTATTTCATTTCGTTTTCTATAACCATTCTATAATTTTCTTATAATCCTTCTTACACGATCGATATCTCTCTCTCTCTCTCTCTCTCTCATTCTCCGAGTGGACAGAAAGGTCTGTGAAGCTTCCTCTTGTCCTTGTAACTCTTTGTAACTCTCTCTCTCTCTCTCTCTCTCTCTCTCTCTCTCTCTCTCTCTCTCTCTCTCTCTCCCGAGTGGACAGAAAGGTCTTTGAAGCTTCCTCTTGTTGGGCCTCGGTCACTAGTGGGGTTCCTCAGGGTTCCGTTTTGGGGCCACTGTTGTTTACCATTTACATAAATGATATCGACGGTGGCATCGTCAGTCGGATCGCCAAATTCGCTGATGACACCAAGCTTGGGGCCAATGTTGGGACGCCCGAAGCGATCGAGGAACTGCGTGCGGACCTAGGTAGGATAGGAGAGTGGTCCGAAAAATGGCAAATGCCGTTTAACTTGGGTAAATGCAAAGTGATGCACATTGGCTACGCCAATCCCAAGTCGGACTACTCGATGTTGGGCAGTAATATCGAGGTGACTGATTTAGAAAAGGACTTGGGTGTGCTAATTAGCAGCGACCTTAAGTTTACGAAACAGTGTGTAGAGGTGAAAAAGAAAGCCCAGAAACTATTGGGTTATATCAGGAGGCAATTTCAGTTTCGGAACAAGGAGATTGTGCTCTCACTGTACAATTCCCTTGTTCGGCCGTACCTGGAGTATGCTGTGCAGTTCTGGTCGCCCACCCTCAGGAAAGATATTGAGAGGCTGGAGCGAGTGCAGGCGAGGGCCACAAAGTTAATCCCTTCCGTTAGGCATATGGGCTACAATCGACGGTTACGCGCCCTGAACTTGTTTTCGCTTGAAACTCGGAGGCTGCGCGGTCAACTGATCGAGGTTTTCAAGCTCTTACGAGGGTTCAACGATGTCGATTTTAGAAGTATGTTTAGTTTAAATGATAACCCAACTCGCAACAATGGTTGGAAGTTGGATTTGAAACGGTTTAGGACTAGTGTGTGTGGGAATTACTTTACGTATAAGATCTGTGACACATGGAACAGGTTACCTTCGGAAGTTGTGAACAGTTCCTCTGTGGATCAGTTTAAGAAAAGGTTAGACGAAATCTTGCACGCTATTTGAGTGTGTAAAGACATTTAGGACCTCAGTCTGCGGAAATTTCTTTTCCTATAAAATAGTTAATATCTGGAACCAACTTCCCTCAGAGGTTGTTTCCAGTCAAAGTGTAAATCTGTTTAAAAATAGGCTAGACAAAGTACTGAACACACTCATAGTTTAAGATTAAAACCTCAGAAAACTCTGCAGGAGTTCGCTTGCTCGGTGTCTCTGTGAGCAAGCTAAATATAGAGCTATTTATATATTCTCCACTTTCCTGTAAAATTTCCTTGGCTACTTTTCCAGGGTCAAGGTATTTTCTTCAACCTTTTTCCGTACCTGCCTCTGGCAGGGAGGGAGCGAAGGGTGGGGAGAGAGCCTTCTACTTTTCTATCCAGTTTTCTACTACTGCTATGATAGTTGAAAGAAAAATAAACTTTTCCCTGGCACCCGTTGCCATTGGTACCTCCTCGGTATGGGCCGCAAGGCCTTTTGAGGTACTTCTTTTCCTTGTAACTCCTTGTAACTCTCTCTCTCTCTCTCTCTCTCTCTCTCTCTCTCTCTCTCTCCGAATGGACAGAAAGGTCTTTGAAGCTTCCTCTTGTCCTTGTAACTCTTTGTAACTCTCTCTCTCTCTCTCTCTCTCTCCTCTCTCTCTCTCTCTCTCTCCTGCTGTAATTTACACTATCCCTGAAAACTAATTTAAAATTACTGCAATTAAATTCACTCCTTATTTACAAAAGAGGTTTTACCACTAAATATTCCGTTCCTTGTAAAATGAATTTGGATTTTTTATTAATTTTTTTAATATTTATACATTTTTGGCAAATAATATTTCCCTCTTCAATTTTCATTAACGTTTTTTTTCAAATGTTCTTTTTATTTTTTATTTAATTCTTAAGAGGGGAAAAAGGGGAGTAATTTGATATTTTTATTTTTAGCTCCAATAAAAACCCTTTTAAAAAAAAAATTTCATCTTTTTAATTTCCCTATTTTCATTTATTTTATAATTTGGTTATTACCGAGTTCTATAGGGTGTCCCATAGATCCCTTTTCCCCTGAACCTTATATATATATATATATTTAGGGTGTCACTTATTTTTCAACTTTTAAGTTTCCGTGCTCTGACCCGATCAAAGTACATCAGATGATGTAAAAACACTGTGTATAACGTTTTATTGAGATATTTTAATATTTAGAGGTCGCTCAACTGCTTCGAAGTATTGGATACGAGATTATCAGAAAGTGTGAATATAAACAATTTCCAAGTGTATTTAAACAATTTATTATGTTCCTACATTAGCAGGAAGTGACAAGACATTATCATAATATTAAGATGAAGTACATTAACATCAGACAGTAGCGTAATTATTATGATTAATCATTATTTCCACTCAATGTATGCTTTTTTCCCCATGTCCAATGCTTGCGATGGTCTTCAACAACCTGGAGAAGAAACTGGAGTTGTTCTTCATCTTTGGTTAGGTATTCAGAAAAATCCTGGATGAGAGCAACTTCACGTTCAGCGAAGTCATTTGTTACAGTTAGAGTTTTTACAGTCTCTTTCGCAGTCTGGTAATGGGTATCCTCTTCCCATTGCTCAGCAGTTTTTTCCAAGAATTCATCTGGGAGGTTGAGCTTCGTGAACAATGATTTTGTTTTTTGTTACAAAATTTTCCAAACTTTTTTCTTTCACAGTATCCAGGTCAACAACCACACGCTTTGGAGGGTTCTCTTGTCCATCAACACTAGTCATAGATATGACCATGCGATTTTTTATATCAGGGAGGACGAAAAGACTAAAATAACACACTAATGCAAACACATCCTACCATTAAGGCGACTGAAATGATACTGGGGTGAAGCATAGAAAGGAAGCGCATTTCAATTTAGGACAAGTAACGACGCGTCATCAAAATTTTAATGGCCTTGAGCGACCTCTAAATATTACTATTTTCTCATGAAACTTCATAATCAGCGTTTTTACATGTAATATCACATTTCTAGAGGGTCAGACCGAAACTTCTTGATGGTTCAATTCTTACCATACAATTAAGTGACACCCTAATATATATAAATAGAACATAGGGGTAAAAGTCTTACGGAACACCCTGTATATTATTAAGATTTTTGCCGTGTTATGAACGACTTCTCTCATTCACTAGATTTTGCATCAAAAAATGTAAACTAGTTTTACGAAATCTGTCTACAGAAGTGATCTGTCTTTCCTTGTGAAGAGACATGTTTTATCGAGTGTGCAGTGTTACCAATTGAATAAGTGGTTTCAGTCGAAGTGTCTTTAAAAAAAATAGTGTTCGGCGCCTTCTTAACTAAATTACCTCGTGTTATTAATTATTCATAAACAAATATATTTTATTTATTGACTTTATTTATTATTATATTTACTTGATTTAACCAAGGCGAGTGCACGTGCTTGTTTGGCTTTGTTCGAGAGGTTTTAAATTTCAATCTATTAGAAAACGTGGTCTAATAAGGTTGATTTTTCTTAGCTAAGGATCATCAAGTAGGATGTAGTCACCTCCCGTGGGAAAAATATTGGCCGAATAGCGGACAGATAAGTTTTTTTATCTCTCTTTATTAATACTTTTCCTTTTGCAGAACCTTCGTCGGTAGCTTAATTACGTATATATTCGTTTAGTACAAATTTGTGTTACAGGAAACTTTCTTCTGCGTTTCAAGAACGTTTTTGCGGGCTTGCGCTGGTGACGTCACAACTAAGCACGCGGAAGACATACGTTTTATTTATTTATTGCTCTTTACTTATTCCCAGAGACTTACGTCTTTATTTTTACTATTATTAACTCGTTATTAATTTCCAAACGCTAGTAATTTAATTAGTTAATAACATGGCACCCCCGTCAAGTATTTGCAGTCGGTGCGAAGGGAAGTTTGCTGCTTACGCATTTATATTGGCTAATAATAATGATCAGTTAGTTTGCAGGTTGTGCTCGAACATGGAATTGCTGAGGAAAGAGCTACAGCGTGAGAGAGAGGCCAGAGTGAGGCTTGAAGAAAGGGTGATGCTCCTGACGGCGAAATTAGAATCCCTTGGGTCTTCTGAGAGGAGTTATTCTTTAGTCATGGCCCCTACTGCCTCAGTTTCTACTCATGATATAAATAATACTGATAGCCCTCTCTCTTCCCCTAGTTCCCGACCCTTCGTTTAAGTGCGTAATGGAGCCCCATTGAGACAACCTAAGACTTGTCTACCAGTAATAACAAACAATAAGTTTTCTGTTTTAGGTTCGAAGACGCTGATGAACCGGAAATACGACTCGTTGGTGATTCCATTGTTCGAGGGCAGCTCCAGGAATTCTGTTGGAGAAACCCCCGTCGTAGACGCCGTTACTGCTATCCTGATGCAAGGGTAGAGAATATAACGAGTAGTTGACCGGTTTACAGAAGGAACCTCTGAGGACACAACATTTGTTATTCATGTTGGTACTAATAACGTTTTAAATTCTAGATTGGAAGAGCTGCTGGCTAGGTACAGAGACTTGTTAGAGCGACTAAAGAAAAAACTAATAAGATTGTTTTAACAGGTATACTTCCTCGAATTATCCAACGTAACGAGTTCTACAGCAAAGCGACCTATATTAACAATAACTTAAAGTCTCTTTGCCAAGAGGAAAGAGTGTATTTTGCAAATTTTTGGAACAGTTTCTACGACAGGAGGGACGTGTTCCTCGGGGATAAACTTCATCTTAATGACGTTCGAGCTGCTTGTCCAGAAAGACTACTTCATAATACTGTCTCTTCTTTTTAGGCTGCCGTAACTCAACCGGCCAGGCGTAATTTCCTTAAATTTCAAGTAAAAAAATATGAATTTACCTTGCGCGCGCGAAGGAAACGCGGTTTTAACAAACAATTTGAAGGTTCTATCTTTAAATGATCGTAGCCTACGAAACAAAATAAACGAATTTTTTTATTTAATTGCTTGCAAAGACTATGATTTAATTGCGATAACTGAATTGTGGCTTAGCACTGAAACACGTGACTTTGTAGGGAGTATCAAATTAGAGGCTAGACTTTTTGTTAAAAACTTAAAAACAGAAGAGGAAGGCGAGGAGGAGGTGTTATGTTGTATATCAAAGATAATATTGCGAATGCTACAAAATTAAAGCACAGAATTCCAGAACCGATAGATTCGACTATAACAGAACTTAAATTGAGCGAGTTCAAACTTCTTGTTGCTGTTATAGGCTATATAGGCCCCTTAATCAAACAGCTGATACGGACGAAGCGTTATATCGTGAACTAAAGAGAATAATAGGTAGTGAACAGGCCTTAATTATGGGTGACTTTAATTGCACTAATGTGAATTATGATACAATTCAGGGAGACGCGGAAGGTAACGGTTTAGTTAATTTTCTTGAGGATAGCTTTCTTATTCAAAAGGTTGGGGAACCTACGAGATTGGACAGTATTTTAGATTTAGTAATAACTACGGATGATAGGCTTATCACTGATCTTCAAGTAATAGTACCGTTAAGCAATAGCGATCACAATATGGTAGAGTTTGTCCTCTCAGTAAATCACTCGAAACCAGCTAGCTCCATTAAAATTTCTGACTTCCAACGCGAAGACTTTTATAAATTTAGAAATGAATTGTCACACATCAATTTGGAAAACGTAATGGGGAACCTCCAAAGCAAAAATAATGTGGGAATCATTTCAAACAGTGTTAAGAAGTAAGAACTATAAATGAGGAATGTGTACCGTACAAGATTAAGTGTGCGAAAGTAAATAACAAACCTTTGTGGTTTACTTCTAGAGTAGGGGATATTATAAAGAGTAGAAATAGGGCTTATAGGCTACATAAGTGCGATAAAGATAATTTGTAGTTATGAAACAACTATATATCTTTAAGGCGTGAAGCGAAAAGCGTAATGAAAACGTCCAAGTGTGATTTTAAAATTTCCATAGTTCGTGACGGCAAAGAAAACCCCAAGCGATTTTTTTCAATATGTTAACAACAAGAATCCGGTAAAAAGCGTGTTGGAACCGTTAAGAAATTCTGACAGTGAGCTGGTTTCCGAAAACAAGCAAATGGCTACTCTGCTAAACGGATTTTTTACGTCAGTTTTTACAATAAAATATGTAACGAATATCCCTACGGTCATAGACATAATACCTTTCGATAATGGTAATACTTTACATAATATTGTGGTGAGTAAAAGGGAGGTACTGCACTATATTTGCAAAATGAAAATGCTTAAATCACCGGGGCAGGATTCCATATATCCCACATAACTGAAAGAATTAAAGGAAGGCATTGTTGTGCCGCTAACAAAGATTTTTAATGCGTCTATTTCTGAGGGGGTGCATACCAGATAATTTCAAGTTAGCAAATGAAACGCCTATTTTTAAGAAAGGCAATAAAGGTGCGGAGCGAAATTATAGGCCAATCAGTTTAACGTCTGTTGTAGGTAAGCTACTGGAATCGATAATTAGGGATCGTACAGTCGAACACTTAGAATTGCATAACTTGATTAGAAATACGCAGCACGGTTTTAGGCGAAACAAATCTTGCATAACTAATCTTTTAGAATTTTCCCAAAGCGTCGTTGAAGTTTACGATAAACATCGGGCGGTAGATGTAGTGTATTTAAATTTTCAAAAAGCGTTTGACACCGTACCGCACAAAAGACTCGTTGAAAAAAACTAAGACTCATGTGATCAAGGGTGTAGTAATAAATTAGATAGAAGAGTGGTTGCGAAGTAGGAAACAGAGGGTAGTCGTTGATGGAGCTGAGTCTTCTTGGGCTAATGTAGCGAGCGGCGTTCCTCAGGGTTCTGTATTGGGCCCCTTGCTTTTTCTTATATATATTAACAATTTAGATGTCGGCCTAGTCAGTACAGTTTCAAAGTATGCGGATGACACGAAATTGGATGGTCGGGCGATAAATGACGAAGATAGGGGTAAAATCCAGGAAGATCTGAATAAAATCGTTGATTGGTTGGCCACATAGCAAATGAGATTTAATGTCGATAAGTGCAAAATTTTACATATAGGTTCGCGTAATTTTGTGTATAGTATGTCAGGGAAGGCGTTGGCAAGCATAGATCAGGAAAAAGATTTAGGAGTTATAGTCACTGGTGATTTGAAGGTAGCGAAACAAAGTACAGCAGCGGTCAATAAAGCGAACAAAGTGCAAGGTTTTATAGCTAGGAATTTTGAGTACAAATCGCGCGATATTATTGTTCCTCTTTATAAATCATTAGTTAGACCCCATTTGGAGTACGCGATCCAATTTTGGAATCCGTATATGCGCAAGGATATAGTTCAAAATCGAACGAGTTCAAAGACGAGCAACTAAGATGATTCCGTCGCTTAGGTCAAAGTCGTACGAGGATAGGCTTAAGGAGTTAAAACTGACTACACTCGAGACTAGGAGGCTACGTGGTGATCTAATCCAGGTTTTAGAAATTATGAATGGGTTCGATAACGTAAACAGAGAGAGCTTTTTCGAAATAGCACAATATAGTAGCACTAGAAATAACGGGTGTAAGCTGACTAGTAGAAGGTTCGAGTAGCAGTTGCCAAAAACTTTTGGAGCAAGTATAGTTTACGTCTCCCTGGCGCAAAAGGGGACACAAACTACACTAGGTCAAAGGTGGGGAACGTAAACTACACTAGGATCTTCAGGAGACATTTTTTAAAGGAATCCATCAAATAAAACGTTAAAACTAACGAAAATATTACGATTTAACCTAACCATTGACGATTGGTTAGGTTAAGTCGTAATATTTTCGTTAGTTTTAACGTTTTATTTGATTAGGTATACGCGGACAAAGTTGGAGAACACAAATTACACTAGGATAATGTAGGGAACGCAAACTACACTAGGATAATGTAGGGGAACATAAACTACACTAGGCACCACAGGGGGACGTAAACTACACTTGCTCCAAACATTTTTATGCATAGAATAGCAAATAGCTGGAATAGTTTGCCGGTAGAAATAATTAATAGCACGTCTATAAACATGTTTAAAAATCGATTAGACGCATATGTTGATAGATTGGGTATAGTTTAAGGTATAGTAGTAAAATTAAGGTTTTTGCGGTTCGGAACCCACGTAAAATTGTATGTCCCCTCCGCCACCACGGAGGACATGCGCAATACACAGTTACAAACACGGTTAGGTAGACCAGCCATGAGTGAATCTAGAGTCTTTGTTGGTCTGAAACATTATAATATTATAACAATTGAACATATATATCATACTTGTAGGCTACAGTATATACATATACTGTGTATATATATAAAACGGTAAACAAGTAACATTACGCTTTACATATCTAACTTTCTTAAACTTTAAAGTTTTGTTATCATAAAATATAACTAGTACGTAACATATATATATATATATATATATATATATATATATATATATATATATATATATATATATATATATATATATAACGTAAAGAACGACGCTTGTATACCGCGCAAGATGAGGAGGGAGAACGAACAAATGAAAAAATGAGGTAACCACCCGGGAATCGAACCCGGGATCTTCCGATTGCCGGTCAGATATGATAACCACTACACCATGGACCTCACTTAATCAGAAGTCGTAATTCTCCTACATACGCGCAGAAACCAATGCCCTGAGGGGGCACCTCCCGCATGCCGCACATATATACTGTGTGTTGTTTGCAGTTGAAATGTATATATGTGCGGCATGCGGGAGGTGCCCCCTCAGGGCATTGGTTTCTGCGCGTATGTAGGAGAATTACGACTTCTGATTGAGTGAGGCCCATGGTGTAGTGGTTATTATATCTGACCGGCAATCGGAAGATCCCGGGTTCGATTCCCGGGTGGTTGCCTCATTTTTTCATTTGTTCGTTCTCCCTCCTCATCTTGCGCGGAACGCTCTTCTATACAAGCGTCGTTCTTTATGTTAATTATACTGTGTTGTTTGCAGTTGAAATATATATATATATATATATATATATATATATATATATATATACAGTATATGTTAAAATAATGTATTGTATAACTTTTGTTCATTAAAAGTAAAGCGATGCATATCTATTTCGGGGATGCCACTATTGTCTAGGATAAAACCCCTGAAAGCGTAAATTAATTATTCTGCCTTTAT